>PIJE02002491.1:2500-10000 GCA_002895965.2 Coryphaenoides rupestris | reverse complement strand
GGAACAAGGAAGTTAGAATTGCGCAACACAAAGCAGAAAAAAACAGGAAATTTGTCCAAATGAAGCTGCGCTCCCAGAAGGTTCTCCTTTCCACCCCAAACAACATCACTTCCTGACAAGTGTATCATTCCTGAGCACATTTTTCTTGATCTGTCTCCCACACACACACACACACACGCGCACACGCACACACGCACACACACACACACACACACACACAGTATGATGAGTCAACGCGAGGCTTCTTCAATGTGCTTTTAGAGAGTCGAGGTCAAAAAGCTAGCCACAGACGGGCACCGTTATTCACTTCTCAAAAAGCTAAATAAAGTTTTACCGTTTACAAATAGACAGCGGCTGCAAGAGAGAGAGAGGTTGGCAGACCAAGAGACAGAGAGAGAGAGAGAGAGAGAGAGAGAGAGAGAGAGAGAGAGAGAGAGAGAGAGAGAGACCCATACCACCACACGTTTTCTTTTCAGTCCCCTGTAGTTTATGACTTGCAGTAATTACATGCCTTTTGTTGACGCTAGCAGGGCTAGGAGGTTGGATATATTGGAGAGAGAGAGAGAGAGAGAGAGAGAGAGAGAGAGAGAGAGAGAGAGAGAGAGAGAGAGAGAGAGAGAGAGAGAGACAGAGAGAGAGAGAGAGAGAGAGAGAGAGAGAGAGAGATAGGAAGAAGAGAGAGAGAGAGAGGTTTGGTTGGGTTGGTTTGTTGTGTAGGCATGCAAAGCTACCGAGACCAGAAAGTTGTCTTTGGAGTTCTGGAAAGTGAAGTTAAAGTGTAAAAAAAAAAAAATGTGTTTCCTGCAGACTAGAGAGAGAGCGGCCTTCCAAACTGATGCGCGACTTATTGTCGATAAAAAAAATACAGAAAGACAGCCCTAGAGGCCCCGCGTTGTTCATCCGTTGCCGTTGACTTTCGAATCGGAATGTCTGCGTTCGGCGATAACCTCGCCCGTGGACAAGTGTGTTCACGAGGCCGACGACCGCCAGGCAGCGAGGCGATCACGTGCCAGCGACGCCGCGCTCGTTTTAAAACACAGAACACAGAGAGAGAGAGAGAGCGGTTTCACAATGCCACTGTTGACTCTGTGGCACCGACACAGACAGACGTGTCCCTGCACATACACACACACGTGCACACACACACACATACACACGTAGAAACACACACACACACACGTAGAAACACACACACACACACACACACACACAGAAGGCCTAGTTCGCACCCAGCCTTCGCCCTCAGCATATGAGACAGGGCGTGGAAAGAAAATTATACGGCTTAGTATTGGGGTTAATGGGAGTTTAAAGTTCACTTTTGTTGTTGTTGTTGTTGTTGTTGTTGTTGTTGTTGTTCTTGTTGTTAACAGGAGAAAGTGTGAGACAACCGTCACGTTTATAGAGAGAAGATAGCACACTGCATCTGATAGCTGCCGCCGCGAGAAAACTGAGCTATCGTAGCCTATGTTTAGCCAACCAGAATCCAGAGAGCTATATTTATCCAAACAGCTCATATCTAATATGATAATCTCCACACTTTTACCGTCTGAAGAGGACTCTTTGAAATCACAGACGGCGGTTGATTCAATTCAGAATATCACTGCGAGAACGAACCCGGCGTCCATTTCAAGCGCGTGCCCACGACTCGACGATACCGTCGCTCTCGTTTCTCTTATCGTCGAGTATATAAACTCATCCCCCTGGGCGGCGACGTCGTATTCGTTTCCACTTCTTGCGTCTTTCTCGACGCCGACCGTTTAGTCGTGTGCTAAACGATCGCAGAATCGAGGCCCCCGGCTGAGAGAAACGGGCCCCCCCTCTGAAAACACCACGCCTCAGCGCACACACACACACTCGCGCGATAAATGGTTTCTGTGGGAAGAGATGCGGCAGACTGGTCCCCCCACACACTTCGTCACAGCCCATCCTACTACTACCACCAGCGTTCATCTGAACCCCAACTGGGATAAAAGTACTTAGACAAGATACAGTCTGAGAGTTTGAGAGAAACTTGTAGAAAGTGTAGAAACTGTCGCAGTTCGTTTCCCTTTTTCTTCCTCTAGACCTCACCTCCCATTGGTCGTTCTTGACCTCGACCCCAATTGGTCGTTCTTGACCTCGACCCCCATTGGTCGTTCCTTGAGCTCAGATGTCATTGGCTGTGGCCAGCGTAATCCGAAGCAAGTTGCCGCACTCTCACACGACGCGATTTGGACCCGATAATATTAAACCGGTTGGAACGAATCTTTGTTCTCCAGACTCAGGGGCGGGCAAAATCACAGACCTTTGAGACCCCCGCAGACAACACGTCAGAGCTACCCCAGACATCCATCCAACATTCTACGTTAGGAATTCCGTACGTAACACATTCCTCCTGAACTGTTCCCGTCTCCCCTCCACTTCCTCCACCACCACCACCACCAACAACACCACCACCACCTGCACCACCACCTGGGTAAGTCTGCCCATTCCTGCAGACGCTCTATAATTCCTGACCGGCGTTAGGAAGGTAATCCCCTCCTCTCCGGGCCCCTGCTCTGAGCCGACTTCCTTCCCAACAGCTGCTATGCTGTGCTGTGCTGTGCTGAGCCCGGCTCGCTCTAATAATAGGACAACAATGCAATCCCCCCCGGCCCCCCCACTCCAACGCCCAGCCTCGCCGGGGGCCCCTAGGCTTCCCCACCACCACCACCATCACCACCACCACCACCACCAACCACCAACCCCCTAAAGCCCCCAGGAACCTATAGGTGCTGAGTCTGCGGTGGCGCCAGCGACGTTTCATTCATTCAGGTTATATACGTGGAAGTTGAATAGCGCGGCGAGCGAGGCTTCGTTTGAGTTTTGTGAAAGCTATTTGCGACCCCCCGCCCTCCCCCCGCCCCCTGCAACCGACCCCCCTTAATGTAAATGTGTGTAGATTGAGTAAACGTGTAAACTGATTAAATTCATTTCACAACGCCGCAGTCGCAAAGACGACAGTACTTGACGCCTTCTTCTTCTTCTTCCATCTGACTTGAATAGCGTCAAGGAGAAACGACAATACACCTTTTGAATCATCCGTCTCTCTCTCTCTCTCTCTCTCTCTGTCTCCCTCTCTGTCTCTGTCTCTGTCTCTCTGTCTCTCTCTCTCTCTCTCTCTCTCTCTCTCTCATCTGTTTCTGATGCCGACTACGCTAGGTGGAGTTATGCGTCACAAGTTCACTAAACTCTTTTGTTGTCAGACTTCTCCTTCTGATAGCCTCCCGTGCTTCCCTTATTGGTCCTGTTTGATGCCAATTCAATTGCGTCTGTCCTAAACCCTCTCTCTCGCTCGCTCTCTCTCTCTCTCTGTCTCCGTCTCTCTCTCTCTCTCTCAATTCAATTTTCAATTTCAATTTAAAGAGCTTCATCGGCACGGGAAACGTACATTTACATTGCCGAAGCGATCGCTCTCTCTCTCTCCCCCCCCCCTCTCTCTCTCTGCGACACACACACACACAGCGTGGTTCTCTCTCCCGCACGTGAACTGATTCCTTCCACACCTCCCTCTCTCACCCTCTTCCCTCTCTCTCTCTCCCTCATTCCCTCCCTCCCTCCCTCATTCCCTCCCTCCCTCTACCACCATTTGACCACCGAAAATACAAAGCTCCTGCAAACACAGAATCAACCAGCCTGAATCAACCAGCTCGCCGGGGCTGCCCCAATGGGTTTTTGTGTTTTTTGTTTCCTGACCGAGAATAGTTGGCAAGGAAGAAGACAGGAAACAAGAAAGGAACTCCCAGCCGGTACGTACCTCAGAGAAGGTCCCAGTCCGGCGATAAAAACAGAAGGAACACCATCCTTAATCCATAGCAAAAAAAATCTATTGCGACAAGTGAAGGAAAAAAAACCTCCCAACTCTTCCAACGTCCACCTCCCACTCTCTCTCTCCTCTTCTCTCTCCTCTCTCTCTCTCTCCTCTTCTCTCTCTCTCTCTCTCTCTTGTGTTCATTCGGCGAGCGGTAGCTGCAACCGACTGAGAAAGTATGCAAGTCTTAGCTCCATGTGTGCACGTCTGACTGAGTGAGAGAGTGTGTGTGAGTGCGAGTGTGTGTGAGAGGTGTGTGTCTGACGAGGTGAGGTGTGTGTGTGAGCGGGCTCCCGCAAGAGGGCTGTGTGTGTGTGTGTGTGTGTGTGTGTGAGGGGTGGAAGAGAAGGGGGGGTTAGACCACTCCACATGAGCCGGGGTTGAAGGTCCTCCTTTCCTCCCTTCGCCTCCCCCCCTCCTCCACCTCCCCCGACGTTCCCCCACCTCTTCCCTTGTTCTGGGGGGCTCAGGGAGAGGGATAACGCTCTCACACACACACACACACACACACACACACACACACACACGCACGCACGCACACACACACACCACACACTCTGACACAGGGCAGGAGCAAGGAGAGTTCCTGCTCACACACGTGTGTGTGTGTGTGTGTGTGTGTGTGTGTGTGTGTGTGTGTGTTTGTATTTGTGTGTCTGTGTTTGTGTCTGTTTGAGGAGCTCACACAACACACACAACACACGCGCACACACACACGCAGACGGGAATACCGTTGTGCTCCAGTGCCTCAGGCTGAGAGAAAAGGGGGCGGGGCTTCACAGAGAGAGCTCATGGAGTTGAATTCCTGCTGCTGCAAGCCGACCAATCGGGGACTTTGTTGCGGTTTTTACCCGAAAGACCGCGGTCGGTGCCCGGCCTGAAGCCTACTTCTGCTCTCCAGCTTTTTAGAATTAGTCGGGACGGTTTTTTTGCCCCCAAGTTAAGGGGCCAGGATCTTAAATAGCCACATGGACAACTAAAAAACACTATTACCGCTATAAAAGTTGGAATGTCTCTCATCTAAACTTTTCTTTTGGGCGGGGGGGGGGGGGGGGGAATCACAGTCCCACAGTTTGGAAGTCATGCCGAAGAAAAATAAATCGAAAACCTTGACGAGAGTACTGTTGTTCTGTCACATTTGTCACTTTTGCTTTCGAGAGAGAAAACTATGGCAGAGAGAAGGGGTCGTGGGGGGTCGTGGGGGGTCGTGGGGGGTCGCGGGGGGTAGTGGTGGTGGGGGGGGGGGTGAAGCCAAGAACTTCTGTGTGTTCTGTGTGATTCCCAAACACATGGAAGTGAAGTGAAGTGAAGAACGAACGGCTGGCTGTGTGGGTATTTCTCATTTTTCTCTGTCTTCTGAGAAAAGTTGGAGGGAGGCTGGGGATGGGCTGGCTGTCTGTGGGCTGCGGTGGTGAGAGAGAGAGAGAGAGAGAGAGAGAGAGAGAGAGAGAGAGAGAGAGAGAGAGAGAGAGAGAGAGAGAGAGAGAGAGAGAGAGAGCTTCACATACCATGCCTTGCCCCAGCCACCGGGCCCGGATCAATGCTCTCGTGTTTCGCGTGCTTCTTCTGTAGGGAGACATTTGTCCGCAGAAGAGTGATAGACGACCCGTACCTCCAACACCACCTCCACCTCCACCACCACCACCACCTCCACCCACCCACCACCACCTCCACCACCCGCCCCTACACCACCACCACCTCCTCCACCACCACCACACCTCCTCTCACCCTCCTTTTCACACTCTCCACACGCTCCCAGGCACAAACTGAATTTTGGTTTACCTCATCACCCGCCACCCAACCCCATGACTCTCCCTCCCTTTCTCCCTCTCTCTGTTGTCTCTGTCTCTCCCTCTCTCTATCGTGCTCTCTCTCTCTCTCTCTCTCTCTCTCTCTGTCGTCTCTGTCTCTCTCTCTCTCTCTCTCTCTCTCTCTCTCTCTCTCTCTCTCTCTCCTCTCTCCTCGTCTCTGTCTCCCTCTCTCTCTCTCTCTCTCTCTCTCTCTCTCTCTCTTCTCCGTCTCTCTGTCTCTCTCGCCATCTCCTCTTCTCTCTCTCTGCTCTCTCTCTCTCTCTCTCTCTCGTCTCGTCCTCTCCTCTCTCTCTCTCTCTCTCTCTCTCTCTCTCACTCTCTCTCTCTCTCTCCGTCCTCGCGTCTGTGTCTCCCTCTCTCGATCACACTGCCTCCCTCTCTCTCCCTCCCACTTTCCTCTCTCGCTCTCTCTGTGTGTCTCATCCCGTCCAGTCCCATCAAAAAAACCCACGACTTTTCCTCCTCCTCCGACGCGTCTTTCCGCAACATTACATGTTTTTCCAGCGCAGTGAGCGAAGTCAGAAGAAGTAAGAAGTCAGCGATGTTGGAACACGAAGGATTCTGAGGATGAGGACTCATGTGTGTCCTGATCTTGTCAAAGCGGTCACATGTCGGGTCCGTATAGCCGACGGTGTGTGTGTGTGTTTGTGTTTGTGTTTGTGTGTGTGTTTGTGTTTGTGTTTGTGTTTGTGTTTGTGTTCACCGCAGACGTGACGGATAGACCCGGATGCCAGGCGTGTCTCTCCGAGGTCAAGACCTGCTGCTGCTACTGGTGTCCGTATGAAGTTACACGATAACGCCACAGATCACGGCCACGGTGGAGACAGACGTGTTCTTTACCTTCACCCGACGTTTCTGTGTTGTATGTCGGCTACCTACGGATGGAGTGATTGGAGGAGGGAGGGAGGGAGGGAGGGGGAGGGAGGGAGGGAGGAGGGAGGAATCAAGGAATGAAGGAAAGGAGGGAGGGATGGAAGGAATGAAGGAGGGAGAGAGGGGAAAGGGGGGGGGAGAGAGAGAGAAAGGGGAGGGGGCGAGAGAGAGGAGGATAAGTGATGACAGGAGGATGAAGGGGGAAGATCGGGGGGGGGGGGGGGGGGGTTGGCCTATAGGGTTACACAGGGACACAAAGGCAAGCATCTCCTCCAGGTTTAACAGCACCCAGAGGAACCTCTCCAAAGGACACACACACACACACACACACACACACACACACACACACACACACACACACACACACACACACACACACACACACACACACACACACAGACACACACACACATCCTGCTCTTTTATCATCGTCTTCCTCCTGGTCACCCCTCTGTCACACACACACACACACACACACACAAGAGCAAGTCATTTTGCCGTCATCAAAGGAACCGACTGAACTTTGAGACCCATGAGAAGATAGGGTGTTCACTCCTGCTCGAAGATGCCTTGCTCAAAGGGGCACAACGTTGCAAACATTGGGGTTCGAACCCAGAACCTCTCAGTCAAATCCCGTGGCTACGGAGAGCGTGCACGTGCATGTGTGTGTACTATTATATATACGTGCACATGTTTGTGTGTGCGCGCGTTAAAAGGGCCTGAAAAAAGTGAGTCCGAAGCTTCTCCTGAGGGAGCTATCCCAGAAGAGGAAGAGGAGGATGAGGAGGAGGAGGAAGAGAAGGGGTGGGGTGCTCCTCGACACACAACAGTGAATCTTTATGTGTGGTTGAAAGACAAGAGAGTTTTTCCAGCAACAGATGTATCTGCTATAGGACAGGGGTTGGGGGGTGGGGCATCTTTAAAGGGGGTGTGGTTGGGCAAATAAACACATCCAGGGTGGAGGAGCAGCAGAAAAGGGAGGAGGAG
>PIJE02002490.1:0-66964 GCA_002895965.2 Coryphaenoides rupestris | reverse complement strand
GTGTGTGTGTCTGTTTCTGTCTGTTCCGTGCTGGTGTGTGTGTGTGGTGGTGTGTGTGTGTTGAATGTGTGTGTGTGGTGTGTGTGTGAGTGTTGTGTAGTGCTGTGTGTGTGTGTGGTCGTGTGTGTGTGTGTGTTGGTGTGTTGTGTTGTGTGGTGTATGTGTTTGTTGTGAGATGGCTAGGCACTGCTTGTGCGCGCCCTGCAGGGGGCGCCACAAGGGGCATTACACCAGAAGGAGGAGAAGAAGAAGAAGAAAGGAAGCCCTCTCTCACTTGTGTCTGTTACTGGCTCTCTCGCTTCTCTGTCTTTTCTTGCCGTCTCCTCATCTGCTTTTTTGTCCTCTTGATCTCCATTTCCCTCGCAGTCTCTCTTCTCTCTCTCTCTCTCTCTCTCTCTTCTTCTCTCTCTCTTCTCTCCTCTCTCTCTCTCTCTCTCCTCTCTTAACTCTCTCTCTCTCTCTCTCTCTCTCTTCTCTCTTCTCTCTCTCTCTCTTCCTCTCCTCTCTCTCTCCCCCGCCCCATAATCTCTGTCACTCTCTCGTGTATCTGGTCTCTTTTCTCTCCCCTCTGTCAGTATGGTCTCTCTCTCGCTCTGCCTATCAGCCTGTCCCTTGCCTGCCTGCCCGCCTGCCTGTCTGCCTGGCCTTTTTCTCCTTCTCGTTTCTGAAATGAACGTTTCAAATCAGTGTCGTTCCTGTTGGGCAAAATGGCCTCCCGAAGGTCCAGCAGTTAAAGGAAATGGTCCCCCGTCTTCCGCATTAGTAATTAGATTCCTTATTTAAGCCACCGCTGGTGAGCTGGTGCTGGGGAGGAAAAAACCCCGGGCAGAAGAGTAGGAAAGAGGAGGGAGAGCAAGTTATTGACGTTAATGTCCACCCATCCATTTTGCTTTTTCTATATGCATTGGTAGGTCTGGTAGGGGGGGGGCGGGGTGAGAGAGAGGTTGGAAACAGGGTCTAAGGGAGGGCGGAGGGAGAGAAGAGAAAAGAGGTGAGGAGAAAAAGAGCGGAGAAGGGGGAGGGGGGGGTCTCATTCATCACTTGGTCCCTCTACTTTATTATGGCCACCAAACCAAGCAACTTCTGTCCACAGCCTGGCCAGAAACACGCACAACACCACACCGATGCCACACACACACCATGCACACGCAACACATACTGCAACACGCAACAACATGCGCTACGCAACCAACATGCACACGCCGCACGACGCACCACACACACGTGCGCCGCCCACATCCCCTGAATACACTGTAAGACCATATACCAATGCTGACAGCATAACCAACTGCAGTTGCATGCCAACACACCTCACGAGAAAACCGCACACACACACACAGAAAATACACACACAGAAATACACACACCCCAACACACAACACACGCGCACACGAGCGCATGCACGCACCAAAACACCACACACATGTCGTTCGATTGAAATAATACACAAACAACACAACATGCAACACACACACACATACAAAGTTATACACTTCTCATCCGCAGACGCTTCCCTGCTCCATGAAATGATGTCACATTTTTGTCAGAGCTCGGAAGCCCTTGCTTGATTGATTGACTGCCTAGGAGGGTCATTGTATCTCTAGCCAGTTGTGGAGCAAGACGCGTATGGCGCGTGTGTGTGTGTGTGTGTCTGTGTGTCTTGTGTGTGTTTGTGTGTGTCAGTTTGTGGGTTTCACCCGCCCCCCCCCCCCCCCCCCCCCCCGGGTTATATGTTATCCCCCCGATGTGTGTTGATTTGTACTTCAGATTTATATTAATTTCTGATAATTCTGTCTCCCTTAACATTAGTTCATTTTAACAGGCCCTTTGTTTCCACCCAGAGTCTGGAATGTCTAGAACAATTTCTTGGGGGGTTGCTGTTCTTTCTGTTTGTGGGGATCGAGAGAGACATAGCACTAACAATAGTAACTGAGGATAGGAGAGTCATGTGCCCCTTAGATAACGAGGAGGAGGAGAAGACGTCTGTTTGAAGCTCATCGGAAGGGAAACTTCGCTGAACATCACCTCTACTAAAAAGAACTAACGGGGGAACAAAAGAAAAGACATCTGTGGCATGAGGGGGGGGGGGAGGGGGGGGGGGGGGGGGGGGGGGGGGGGGGGGGGGGGGGGGGAGGGGGGTGTGTTGGTGGGGGCGTGGAGCATTAGCTGGTGAAACAATGGGGGTGTGGTTTAGCGTCGGCAGGTGAACGTGATTAGACTGTTATATACGTATATTGACACGTGTTTACTCTCCCCACAGTAGGAGGCTGAGTACGGACGGGACTGACAGGACCAGACACGAGGCAGACTCCGGAACTCTAAACGCTGACTAGACGAACATTATTACTATTGTTATTTATCCATTTGTAAGGCAAAGTGTGAACCTTTTTTGTAATTGAAAACCAATATTCCGTGTCAGCTCGACGACCGACTATCCTTCCCGGTCAAGGACCCCGGACTAAGTCACGGACGTGGCATTGTGGCGAGGAGCTACAATGCCACGTCCGAGGCTTACGGTGCGTTCCATTTCCACTCGGAAGTTGGAATTTCCGAGTTCCAAGTCTGAAGTCGGATTTCCAACTCGGAAAGTCGGACGAATATCACAACCCCCGACTGAGATATCCAAGATGGCTGCTCCGCGCATCAACAGTAGTGAAAGCTGTCGAAATATACTGTTTTGAGCACTTCTGTCTATTTGTGTCTCATTACACACGGTACTTTTCAACTTCTGCCTGTGGACATGTTGCGCAAAATGCCGCATAATGCGTTATGGACTGGTAAAACAAGGCGTCCATCTTGGTTTTTTTCCGACTCAACTCGGGCGTGATAAATGGAACGCACCGTTAGTATAGCTCATGCATCAGTCGAATCACGCTCATCCCCTACAGCTGCGTCAATCTCAGGCAATTTGCCGCTCCGTCCCCCTTGTTTCACCTGCCGACGCCAACATCTAATGAAAAGCATGGAGGGCAAACACCTGATGAATGGTGAAGGTTAGCCGCGCCCCCTCGTCTCTGCGGCACCATCGCTTCGTTGGGCGGCTAGGAGGGCTAGCCGCGGGTTAGCGTGTATCCACTAAATAACCACTCTGAGCGCAGTGCTGTGCTGTGCTGTGCTGCAATCATTTTTTCCGCAAATGTGATGCAAATTACAATTTCTACCTAATGAAATGAGAACCGGCTTCAGTCCCTGGAGCCAACCCAAGCCCAACCCACAAAACACCCACCCCCGGCTTCAACCTATATATATATATGTATATTCAGCTCCTCTCACTCTCTATCCACCCCGCCCCCCCCAACCCCCTCTCTCTTCCCCCCCTCCCCCCCCGCCCATCATACTATACACACACACCACACCAAGCCTATATCTCTCCCCAGCAATAATATCACCTCCCAATCACTCTCTACAAACACACCACACACACACACAACACAACACGCCACACACACACCCCTCCCATGTCACCACACTCGTATTAATGTCCCCCCCCCAGCCACCCAAACATCCCATAAATAACAACATGAGCCTGGTAAACAGGGTGGTGGTGCTGGGGAGATGGACTACGGCCGGGGGAAACACAAGGGATTCTAATAAATAGGAAATTAATATTAGGCTGACGTTCGCCGCCAGATCAAAGCAACCCCGCCACTGACTAGCATCCGGAGCACACCAGCCAAGCCAGCCAGCCCAGCCAGCCAGCCAGACAGCTGCCTCCTGCTCTTGTGCCTGTCTTGCTCCACTCTCTGCAGGATAACACCCCCCCTACGCACACGCACACTGAGAGCACACATCATACATACACACCACACACGCACGCACACGCACCAGCCTGGGTACTTTGAGGAAGGCTACCATCACAATAGCATTAATGAACAGTTCCTTCCTTCCAGCAAATAATTTCTGCAAAAAGGTCTTTAAGACAGAGAGCTAGAGAGAGAAGAAGCAGTCCGAGAGAGAGGGACAGACGAGTAGAGATAATATGGAATGGGGAGAAAGAGAATAGAGACTAACTACGCAGAAGAAAAACACTAGAGACGATTCGACCTCACAATGTGATCTCCGTTCTCTGAACAAACAAATGTTCTTTTAACTGGAGAGAAGAGAGAGAGAAGAGAAGAACAGAGAGAGAAGAGAGAAGAGAGACGGAGAGAGAGAAGAGAAGAGAGAGAGAGAGGAAATTAGGAGCGGTATGCGGAGATGGTCCGGAACCCCAAATAACACCGTGTTATATAGATGCCTCGTAATGCAGTGAGAGAAGAGGAGGAATGGGGCGGGGAACATTTATTCACCGAGCAAAAGGGGTTCTCAGGAAGCCTTCTTCGCATCGTGTCTCAGAGACCACAGCGGAGAGGAAGTGGATGGATCTTGATGAGTATCCACCGACGTAAGCCCACGACGTGGTGGTGGTGTGGTGGTGGTGTAGGGTCTTGGGGTAGCAGTCGTTCGATGACCAACAACAACAACAAAAAAAAAAGAATTGGCCTGTTGGCTCACGAAAGCTGGCCGGCCATTGAAAGTGAAAGATTGGTGCTAAGGGCTCGCTCAATCGTTCCCCAACCACCATCCACACCACCACCACCAACCACCACATCGCCTCAGGCTCTGGAGCACCGCGCTTCCCTTGCCAAAATACACGCCGACTGCTACCCATCTGAATAATCTACCCACCCCCCGGTAGGCCAGCCAATGACGACTAGATTCATAGATAAAGATCTCTCTCTCTCTTTTGAAATGTCTGCAACCACGGCCTCGTACTGGTTCTTAATCCGCCCGCCCACCGCCTGCCCCCATCCCTTCCCTCCCTTCCCTCCTTTCCTTTCCTTTCCCACTCACACTCCCTCCCCCTCCATCCCTCCATCCCCCCTCCCCGCCCTCAAGGGTTTTTCTTTCCAAAGGTGAAAAACAATGGCTAACAGGGCGACCATTCATGCTAATCTCACTGTCGACGTTGCCGCCCATAAGCGCGATGGCTGTGGAACGCGCGCCCATGGTTGCAGTCCAGCTATATATTCTTAATTAAAAAAAGGAGCAATTAGCAATCATATTTAAATCAGTGCACTGCCATTTATTGACCCCTTTATGTTATCTCTGCAGGCGTGGCGTGTGTTGTCGCGTCATTGTGTGTGTGTGTGTGTGTGTGTGTTGTGTGTTGTGTGTGTTTGTGGTTATTGCTCTACATCACACCTTGTGGACAGGCCAGTGTTATCTAATGTGGATTGCCTTTCCAGCTTTCCACCAACTCTTTTTAACAAGATATGACCTGGCATGAGAACGGTTGGGAAATGGTGTGGCGAGTCTCAACGATGATGGAGAAAGAAAGGTGACACATGACAGGAAGAAAAGAGGTGAGTGAACTCTGAGAGAGTTCCGCAGAGATGAGAGAGAGGAAGAGACGCACTGAGAGAGAGAAGAGAGAGAGAAGATGAAGATGGAGAAGAAAGAAAGAAAAGAGAGAGAAGAGAGGGAGAAGAGAGAGAAGACGGAGAACAGAGAGAGTAGGAGAGGAGAGGAGGAGAAAGAGAAGAGGAGAGAGAGAAGAGAGGAAGAGAGAAGAGACAGAGAGAGAGAGAGGCTTAAGAGAGATGTAAGAGAGGACTGCAGACAGACAGCCTATAGGTGTGCTTAATATGGCTCGCATTTGCCAGCAATCATTATCAGTATTTGAACAACGAAAGTGTTAGTTGACCACTGCGAGCGCTGAGCTGGAAAATGAAGATCGAAGAAACAAACTGAAGGCCATTAGAAGCTGCTTATATAATATCGGCGGTGTTGTGTGTTGCGCGAGCGCTGCGATTTTGGAACCGGACCACCCATTGGGCCTCCTCCGACCGACGTCGAACCTAATTCCGATCTTGACAAGCGCATTGGAGGAAAGGTGAAATATGCCAATTAGTTGCCACGACTGCTGACTTAGAACCTCTTGCTGGTTGTGCCACGAGCGCAGGTGTCTCTGCCTAGGCGATGGAGGAGGTGTGGGGCGGCCGATGAGGAGGAAAAAGCAGAAGAAGTCGAGACAGGGAGAAATGCGAAAGAGAGACCAGAGGAGAGAGGAGATAGCGGGAGATGAGACAGCCAGAGAGACGAAGTGTGGGCAAGCAGGAGCGAATCCGTTCACAGATCTTGTGCCTACAAAAGACGCAGATATCCTTGGGGGGGGGGCGGGCGTTGGCTGTTAGTGACGCGACAGATGGTTGTACACGGGAAACCATTCGAAAAGACGTCTTTCGAAGCAGTTTGAAAAATTGAGGCGGGCACTTTCGTAAAAAAGAAAAAATATTCTTGGCATTGATTGGTACGAACCATTCTGTCCATCACGACGACGCGTAAGCCGCCAAGTACTTTCTCTCGGCGCCATTGTCCGACCCACAGACGGATAAAACTTTGATCCCTGGCCGGATCCGTTCTCGCGTTGAATGTGAAGTTTAGTAATTCCCGACTGCCCGGCAGGGTAAACGTGGGCAGGCCTCAACCAGAATTTAAATCACCCCCTTGCACCAAAAAGACCTGAAACGTTTATCCCCAGGCCGGGAGGGGGAGGAGGAAGATTGCGGAAACATGGGGCAGGAGAGCCAATGGTTAATTAAACGCTTGCTGTGAAAACACAACTTTTTCATTAGCTCCATTAGCGTTGTTTCATTACACTCCGCAGTTTCTCTCCTCTACCCCACCGCGCCCCCGGCTAAACACCTATCGCCACTGCATCGTGCAGCTGCTCCTTTCACGGCAACAGTAACGAGGCGTCGTCATGGCGACTCAACCCGACAGCGGAAGTTCAAACTCTCTCATACTCGCCGTCTCCACCGCGCCGGCTTGAACAACATTATGCGATCATTTTGAGTTCAATACCGAATTCACGCCGCCTGGAAAACCACTTGAATAGAAATGTTGAAAGACAACTCTAAGTACACACCCGACGGCGGGCCGAAAGGGCATTTGAACCATGACGTTTTCTGCAGTAGTGGAACACCCACTTGTACCCCCTCTCGTGGTCAACTAGCAAGACAAAAAAATAGAAATTGAAAAATTACCCCAAACAAAATCATCAGTAGAGAGACTTGAGCATTGGGGGGGGGGCGATAAACTTCTAGCAGTGACAGATGGATGCTCACAAAACGCACCATAACATGTTCCGACTCCATAGGAACCGTGTGCAATCTTTCGATCCAGTGTGCCTCTTTTTTTTGTTTGTTTTTGCCACTTCACATTATTAATCACGTGAGGGCGGCCGCAGACACCACGGCGGAGGAGGAGAGGAGGAGGAGAAGAGAGAGAAGGAGGTACTTCCACAATGCATCTTCCACCTTTCCAACAATCCAGGCATCCTAACATCTGCTGACAACCCGGCAGAGAGACGGAAAAGGGGAGATGGAAGAACGGAGGTAGCAGACAAGAGGAAGAAAAGACCAGAGGAGGGAGAGTCGAAAGAGAAAGAACGAGGAATGAATAAATAAAGACTCTTGTGAGCCACAAGAAGAGAGAGGAGAACCCAGAAAGTAAAAAGAGGAGAGCGAGGCGAACAAAGGGGAAGAAGGACGCGTCAAACCATGTTAACTAACAAGCGCAAAAAAACAATCTGCTGGCTGGCAACCCTACGTGCCGTGCAGTTCTCCAATGTCTCCCATGAGAAACAAAGATTTACACCTACACAGCGTTTAATTCCAGAGCCGTCCGACTACCAGCTGGTGTTGGAGGCCACGAAGCCGTCCCTGGGGAGAGAGAGGAGACATGACAGAGAAAGGACAGAGAAGAAAGATGCAGCCAACAAGACGAAGACAGATGAAGAGAAGCAGCAAGAGACGCAAGAATAGAGTGACAGGCTGATGTCAGGCACAGACAGATGGTCAGTCAACGGTGAGCTTCTTGTAGTGCTTGTTCAAGTCGGCCACTCACACTGTTCAGAGTTCTCACTAGTTTACTGCTCTCCCACACACACCGACTACAACACCACACACAACAACCCTTCCGCTCGTAACCACCCCCACCCAACCCCATTCTATTTTGCCTTTCGTTAGTATTGATTGTCTTTACTACAAACCAGTCCCCAGCCATCACCCGCTGATAAATGAAGCCGGAATTCAGTGACCTCAATCACACCGCACAGGAGGCAAATAGATAGCCGCAGTGTGTATTGTCTTGCATTTGGTTAGTTGCGGTGTGTGGAGGAGAACACATGTGTACTCATAGTAGTGATCTGTATTCTGTATGCATTATGATTTGTTTGGTTGAAAAGGAAGAGAGAGAGAAGAGAGAAGAGAGAAGAGAAGAGAGAAAGAAGAGAAGAGATGAGAGAGAAGGAGAGAGAGAAGAGAGAAGAGAGAGAGAGCAATGAAATCTTGTCTAATTGTGTGTTGTGTTGGTTGTGTAAGGAGAGAGAGAGAGAGATGGAGAGATGAGAAGAGAGAGAGGAGAGAGAGAAGTAGAGAGAGAAGAGAGAGAGAGAGAGAAGACGAGAGAAGAGAATAGAGAGCAGAGCAAGTGAATCCTTGACATTGTTGTGTGTGCTGTGTATTTAGAGACAGGAGAGAAGAGAAATATTATTTGAGTGGTGGGTGTGTGTGTGGTGTGATGTGTGTGTGTGTAGCAGAGAGAGCTAAGTAATCTGTCTACCATTTGTGTGTAGTTGTTGTATGTGTGTAAGAGACAGGAGAGCAAGAGAATATAGTCTATGTGTGTGGTGTGTTTTGGGTGTTATGCAGATGGGACGAGAGAGCATTGAAAACATTGTCAATGTTGATGCGTGTGTTTTGCTAGAGCTAGAGAGAGCAGTCTGCTATGTCCCATGTTTGTTCGCTGTTGTTGTTGTTGTTCGTCTCGGTGTGTGTGTGTGTGTGTGTGGTGACTGTTGAGAGAGAAAAAGCAGTGGTAATAGTCTGCGCTTTATAGTGTGTGACGGCTGCATTACGTTTTGTGTGTGAGGGGTGTGTGTGTGTGTGTTGTTTTAGGGACAAGAGGAGAAGGGTAGAGTAGAAGTGGTGTGGTGTGTGTGTGGTGTGTGTGTGTGTGTGTGTGTGTGTGTGTTGTGTGTGGGCAATAAGCATGTAGCAAGAAGTGATGGTGCGTGTAGAGGGAGCGCCGTGTAAAGAAGAGGGAACAGAAGAACAAAGCAGAAACCGATCGCCGTGCTGGGAAAAGGAAATCTTTCTTTCCTCTGGAAGAACACGGAGGACGGCCGAATCTGCAAGAGCATGATCGACGTCTCGGCCTCCTGATTAAAGTCCTCACCTGGAGTGAAAGCCACTCGTGATAAGAACGCTGGAGTTTGGCAAAAAAAAAAGTCGCACGCTGGGCAAAGCTCATAGAGCCACATCTGGCTGAACGGTAGCATACCGCCAGGTGAGGGCCGGAGCGCTGTGCCAACGTCGTCCGTGACATAGATTTATTTAACATCGAGGTCCGTCGCAAGCGAGCAGCAAGGCGGCCTCTGGCAGCGCTTTCAATCAATAATTGTTAGATGAAAGCCTCTCAGAACTCCCCTTGCCTTGAAATTGTATTAATAATGGAGGAATTGTAGCCTCCAAAGATTACACCGCAAAATGCCAGTTTTCCCCCCCCCCCTATGCCGAGTACTACCCTCTACGTAATATGCTACGGGAAAAGATGAATTTTTCCAGAAACGAATAACACGTCCTCCCGGTCTCTGAGGCCCTCAGAACATGGGAGACTTTCTGAATCCACCAAGCGGTCGACTTCATTTAATTTCTAGTGAATTTTTGGAACAGGATCAAGAAGCAGACCTGAAAATAGTTATCACCAATTTTTATATTATATATATATATTATATATTACAGCTGTATTGTAGGGATGTTTTGTTGCATAAGTACCTATATCAAGTTGATCAGATTAGATATAGTGCAAACAAAAACTCCTTATAAGATTCAAAATAATCCGTGTCATTAAGTACAAATATTGCAATATAATTGTTAAAGTACTCATAACTGTTCTTTATTTTGTCGTTCTCTTGATTTGCACAAAGGGCGTCAAGAATTGCGAGGCATGCACACAAAACCTCCTCCGCCTCTACTTGTTTAAAATTTCTTCGTATCATCGGTGTCCCATCGGTTGCGTTGCGTTGCGTTTATGATTGGCGACATCTTCGTGTTTGAAGTTAACTATGAAGAAGGTTGCCTTTGGCAGCGTGGTAGATTACAAGAGAGTTTTAAAAATAGACAGAAAAATATGTACTGTTGAAAATTGTTTTCTCTAGGGGGTGACCAGGAAGAGAAACGGATAAAATAACAAGAGGCCGAGTCTTACCATCCGCCTCCCCTAACATGAGGCGTTGTTTTCGGGCTCCGAAATCTCCTCGGCTCGACCCTTACCCTGTGCGAGGACTGACCAGGCATACGGCGGCCGGCGGTAACATGTCGAGGAAGTGATTCCAACGCAGACACACTCCTACTGTGATCAGCCATATCAGCTGTGAACCACACACACACCTCCAGATAATACCAAATCCCTCCACAAACGTCCTGTAAGCTGAGACACAACATAGAGAGAGAGGAGAGAGAGGGCGGGGGGGAAGGGGGGGGAGAAAGGCAAGAGAGAGAGAAGGAAAAGTGAGCGAGAGAAAGGGGATAAGATGAGAGGAGGAGAGGAAATGAGAGAGAAGGAAAGAAGAGAGTGAAAGGGAGAGAGAGCCAAAAGAGAGGTGCAGTAGAGGAGAGAAGAAGAGAGGAGAGAGAAGAGAAGAAAAAGATGCGAGAGAGAGAGAGAGAAGGAAAGAGTGAGAGAGAAGGAGAGAGAGAGAGAGCGAGAGAGGAAGAGTGAGAGAGGGAGAGAGCAAAAGAGAGGGCAAGAGAGGAGAGTGAGAGACAGAGGGAGAGAGAGAGAGAAGGAGAGAGAGAGAAGGAAAGAGAGATGGAGAGCGAAAGAGAGCGAGAGACAAGGAAAGAGCGAAAGAGGGAGCGAGAGAGAGAGGGAAAGAGCGATAGAGGGAGAGACCGAGGCAGAGAGAGAGAGAGAGAGAGAGAGAGACAGAGAGAGAGAGAGAGAGGGGCGAGAGAGAGAGAGAGAGTAGGAAAGAGCGAGCGACAGGATGGGTGGGGGGAGGGGGGAGTCTCCAGCAGCACGTAACGTGCTTACAAATTAATTCCACAGTTACAACAAAAAATGCGACTTTCTCTCGCGGGTTTTTTCTTCTAACGCGGCGACCCGCTGGTAGTTAAACGCTCGGTTTGGATTAAAATAAAGACACGTCACGCTGCTGCTGCTGCTGCTGAACGACACACGACACACACACACACACACACACACATACACACACACACACACACACACACTTGTTATTAATTATTTCACGATTTCCGAGGCGACTTCCACCCACAGCCACCTTGCAGCGACGCCACCGCCACCGCCACCTCCCCTCCCCTCCGCATGGCCGGAGCAGCTCCCCAGCGTCCCCGGAGTCCCCGCGGCTCCCCGGGTGCCGCCGGGCCGAGGCGTCGCCGAGCACCGCGGAGCCGGCAGGAGGACGCGGCGTCTTTCTTGGTGTAGTTTCGAGTCAACAACAACAACATAACAACAACAAAAGAAGAAGAAAAGCGCGGTTCTCTAATGCGACGCGACGACGACGATGATGACGACTTGCGGAGACTTTGGCGGATGGAGCAAGTTAAGCGATTATTAAACACCACCGAGGGTCCCTTGGTCTCCTCCTCAAGGAACCCGAGTGGATTTTACGTCTCACGACCAATACGAATGATTCGGGTAACTATACTATTTATTATTGATCATTGATCATTGATTTGAAATCATCTGTAGTCATCATAATAACAACAACAACATAGTAAGACGCAACTGAAGCTATTGCAGTTATGAGACAGGTGTTGCATTGCATTGTTCTTGGTCAATCCGGACCAAGGGATTTTGCGCGTTTAATAGCCTATAATATACACTGTATATATATATATATATATATATATATATATATACACACACATTGCATGCATAGACTAATGATTAATTAAATGAACGCGTAGGCCTATGGGACAGCAAACGACAACTTGAACAAGACTATGGCGGAGGGTTAAATCAACGAGATGGGAGATGCGTTTTTCCCCGGTGATTTACCCGCGGACGGGGCTCCACAGAGGGAATTAGGTCGAGCAATACATTAATATTGGTAATTGGACGTGAGGCTGGGTCGTTTTTTCCCCCCATTTGCTGCTAAATGACACGCAGCCGAGTCTGTTCTATTGAGCCAAGTGTACTTGTATGACTTGACTTGTATGAGCTCTTTCTACACACACACCGTCCAAGGCACTGTGTGGAAAAACGCCAGTGTCCATGAATTGTGGCTTTCCTAATGACCATTAAACCTGTTCACCCATCAGCCATCAGCCATCCACAGGCCTCAGACACCCCAATAATAATGACAAACTGATTGGACCACACACACACACACACACACACACACACACACACACAACACACACACACACCAACAAGTATCCTCATAAGCGCCACACAGTGTGGAGATGGATCAAGTAGCAAGCAGTCGTTCCAGGTGCGGCAACATGTAAACGGCGAGACAAATGAAACACGTTCACCGTTACTCATACTTAGAGCCGAAATAGACCACCCTGTCTCTCCCCCGTCAGCGGCATCAGAATCATTTTGACGCGTTCAGAGGAGGCGTGCGCGTGTACGTGTTGAGCGATGGTGGTTATTGATGACGAGCGAGTGTCATGTCACCATCCCTCACTCGGAACGAAATAAATTACCCGCGTTGCCAAGTTGTGCAAACACCCAACGCAAGCACAGGAGGCTGACACCCCCCCCACCACCCCACCGTGGAAAATAAGTTGAAGGTGTAGGTTTCAAACAATTATGCATAAAGGAAATGCCTCCCGCAAGCCTAAAATATGAGCGCTTGCACACACACACACACACACACACCCACCCATACATGCCTGCCCATACCCACATTATCATTTTTCAAATGCCATTATTGCATCAGTTGCCAGAGTTGTTTCAACACCCAGGACACATAATGAAGTCTGGGAGAGCTGACTTGATTATGTGTCTTGGATGTTGGATCAACCCGTGTGCGATACGGAGGCGACTGTGAGATAATAACATGGACGCTGCTGAGGCCTTTTGTCGGCTTTTTCTGCTGGTTTTCTCCTCCCTTCGCCCCCCCGTCCCCGTCCCCCCGGAGGAAATTAATCAGTAATGTCACATCCTCAGTCTCCCATCTCCCGTTTTCATCTCCGAGATTAAATCTGAATGAACGTCCATAGAGACCTCTCGCCCGACGCTGTCAGCTGCTATGAAGTGCATAGGGATTCCTCCTGCTATAATGCTGTGCTTCTGTGCTTCCCGCCTTCTCCCGTGGATTTACTCCCTAGTGGTGGGTGGAAGTCAACCTCTCAACCTCCCCTACATCTCCTCAATATAACTCTTCCACCTCGTCTCTATATGGGCAGCCCCCCCCCCACACCCCCACCCATCCTGGGCTCACTTATGAACTGTTACCATCACGTAGTAGCACTTTATTAGGCATGTGGACAGCCAAGATGCCTATTCATCTTTAATGTGGGCTCTTTTGCTCTTGCACTCTCTCTCTCCATCTTCCCCCAGTGCTTGCAAACCTCTCTCGCTCCCCCAATAAAACCTTTCATGGCTGCCGTGTCTCTCCATTCACAATGTGTCACACACACACGTGCACACACGCACACACACACTTCGGATGACAGACCACAATAACCCCCCCCCACCCCTGGTTTACAAACAAGATCAGTGTGAGAACGCGATTAGTGATTAGCGTCAACACCAACAGATAATCGTCAACAGCACATTTCTCACACGTGGCCTACATTCATCTCAGGAGAGAGAGACGGTCCAATCCCGTCTCGTCCACCCATCCATTCGCGGCTCGAGCCCAAGCGCCGGTCATTTGCGCCACACCGCTAATGATTTCATACGACGACGCCATCGATCGGCGGCGCCCGCACGACACGGCGACACACTGGACCCCTCGGAGGGGATAATGGATAATCCAGAGGCAGCCTCCTCGCTGACCGCGAGCCGTCCACCGCCGGCTTCTCGGGGCTCAAGGCAATAAAAAGGGATGGCTGGTTTCGATTCCGCAGCGCAGTAGATGATCATCCCTCAAACCCCGGCTCAATACCGGAGGCTTAATGCTGTCAGCCGACTTGAGATATGGCGGGGCAACAGAGAAACAAACACTCATATTATTCAGACAGGATCAGGCCCCGGCGTGACACGCGCACCCGGCGAGAGCAGCAACGCAGAGAAGTTATCCTTGAACAAACAGCGTGGTGTCAATATCCCACCGAAATGAGACGGCACTTTGCGCCATCCACAGGCTGCGGTATGTGTGTGTGTGTGTGTGTGTGTGTGTGTGTGTGTGTGTGTGTGTGTGTGTGTGTGTGTGTGTGTGTGTGTGTGTGTGTGTGTGTGTGTGTGTGTGTGTGTGTGTGTGGTACAGAGGCGACAGGGTGGTAGAGAATCAGGGCACCCATGCAAAGTGAATCATAACTGCATCACGAACACGATAGCATTTTTACCGCTATGTGTAGCGGTAAAAAAAAAGTATTGAAAATAGAACGGTGAGGAATTTTATGAAAGCAGTATTATAAAAGTATGTGTTGCAGTACAGAGAGAATGAGAGACAGAGAAACAGACTTCTAAAAGCTTCCCCTGCGGTATGTAGCAGCAAGATACCGCCTTGAACAAAGATTAATCGCCCATTAGGCTGCTAATGTCTCCCTGTCATCATGGCAACAAACATCAAACCATTGTTCCATTACTCTTTAATTAGGGTTTGCTCGCCATGTTGCCAAAATGCACATCAAAACAAAATCAAACGCTCCCTTTATCTCGGGTGTTCATGGAACTGCTGAATGAGTGATGACTCGAGACAGGCGGGGTTTCGTTTTATTTTCTGCCCATAAAGGATAACGGGGGTTGGGCCACACAGCGCCCTTCACACGGTTGACAGTCAAGGCAACGGCCCCCGACTGGTTGGCTGCTCCGTCTGATGTGTGTGCCTCTTTCCTCAGGCATGGTGCCCACGCCCCAGGTGTGCGTATCAACCCTGGTGACAGTGAGCACGATGGCCGTGGTGGACCTCTACCTGCTGGAGCAAAGCATGCTGGGAGCCCGCGGCGTGCCGGGGCCGAGCAGCTGGCAGTGCGCCACGGTGCTGCTGGGCGACGCCGGCTTCCTGCTGGCGCTGCGCTTCGTGTCGGCGGGCGTGGTCTCGGAGGCGCGCTCGCCCCGCCGCGGCTTCGCCAACGCCCTCTGGTTCCTCTTCCTGTCGCTGCTGCAGCTCAAGCTCTTCTTCGTCTGCCACAACTACCGGCAGGAGCGGCGGCCGCCGGACCCCCTGGCCAGGAAGACCCTGACGCTGCTGCTGTCCGTCTGCCTGCCCTCCCTCTTCCTCATCCTGACGGGCGCGGACAACATGACCCCCCAGCGCCGCAAGCAGGAGGTGCGCAGCCGTCTGCTGTGGGTAGTGGTGGACCTGCTGGACGTGCTGGACCTCCAGGCGGGGCTGTGGGAGGCACACGGTGGCACCACCGAGCAGGGCCTGCCCATCTGGGTGGAGGGCCTGGTGTTCTTCTACTGCTACGCCTTGCTGCTGCTGCTGCCCTGCGTGGCCCTCACGGAGCTCGGGGCCACAGGGTTGCCCGGACAACGGGGCCCGCGCAAGGAGGCTCTGTATCCGTGGCTCAGCTTGGTCACCGTCAACATCTTCACCCTGGGCCTGCGGGGCACGGGCATGCTGTGGTACCGGGACTCCCGCGTCTCCACCGTGTTCCTGGGGAAGAACCTGCTGGCTCTGGCGGTGAAGCTGAGCTCGGCCTGGGAGAGGCGCGCGCAGGACCGCGGGGGCAGCAGCGGCGGCGGTGGGATTTCGGCTACGGGGGCCGGAGCCCCGGTAGAGCCGGGAGGGGAATCCTTAAGCCTGCCGAGCCAGGGTGGCGCGGAGCCGGGCGGGGGGAGCCCCTCGGCCCAGGGGAAGACCCCGTCGGCTCCGGCATCGCGTTATCACACACTGACACGCTCCCAAAACCACAGCCTCTCCCCCGCCCGGCTGGAGCCCACAGACACGGCCTCCTTCATGTCACATGAGCTCTAAGAGAGACACGCTGGATTATAGATGCTCGCCAATGCATGCACGGAGCGCCATGTGCACACACGCACGCACACACACGCACACACACACATACAGACACACACAGGCACACTCAGACACGCACACACAGACAGAGCTTTGGGTTAGCCACATATCATACAAGGTGACATCCAGTGACATTTTCGGTTGGGGGGGGGGGGGGAAAGCAATGATGGTTGAAAATGTTTTAAAGGTTTTACCAACACGTTCGTCCTGCAGGATTTTTGAGTGTTATTTGTTTAATTATACATTTTGTAAAATACAAAAAAAGCCCACTTTAAAAAAAAAAAAAAGCATTAAAGAAATATTGATAGCTCCAACATTCCTTACTGTACATCATTTGTTGTCGATCTTAACTCTAAACCCTCACATGAGGAAAAAAAGGAACGGGAAACATCAATGATGGGATGTTTCACGGTTGGGATGTCGAGGTACGTAGCACGTCGACGCTCAATAGCGCAATAGCCATACGTCCCAACCCTACTGCTACGTGAACAGAGTCTGTTACTAGCTTGTTGTAACAGAATCTTTTTAATACTTCTGTCCTCAACTGACCCTCTATCCATCTCCTATATAAAAAGTCAATCATATTTAACAAGGACAAAGAAAAACAAACAAGACCTTGTCCTTTCCCTTTACTTTACACGCGTCGTCTTTAATGATGGCATTGCCTTTTAACCCAGACGATGTGTGCGATGGTGTCTTTTATCGCCGCGGTTTATCAACCCCCGCGCGTGCAACGTCAAACCACTGGGGGGGGGTCCGGGGGAACGGAAGACACACAGGACTGTCCAAGTGCCTTGTTTCCTCACGGCGCCGCTAACACCGCGCCGCCGGGGTGTCGGCACAGGCACACATCAAACACACCACGCCGCGCGAGACCCAGACGACTGCCCCCGTGTCAACTGTGAACTTCTGCTGCCGTGATTAGCCGCGATCCCCGGGACGCCGCGCAAAAACTGTAATAAAGTGTTTCATACTTACTTTCCCCGTGTTAACGCGTCACTTGTTATAACGTCCGGGGGGGGGGGCTGGGGGGGGCTGTTATTGGCAGGGCTGTCAGCGCCGCCGGCTAAGGGCCTGCAGACGATTGATGACAACAAGGCTCTCCCTGAGCCAAGAAGCCTCAACTGTCCTGTCCAACACATTAACATTCACTCTTTTTCTTATTCATTAAGAGTCAGTCTTTTCTGGATATGCTGTCATCAACCGCCTATTCAACACCTCTACATTCAACACATTCAGTTCACAGAGCCGCGTGGCGACACTGGGTTTGGGTTTTCTTTGTGGCCAACCACCGGCCGCTAATGATTTTTTCCTGGGAAAACGTTTTTTTTTCTTCCCTTTCTTTCAGTTGACAGCAAGAGCGCCAAACCGTGAAGGGGGGGGGGGGGGGGGGGCGACCCGTGCTTTATACCCACCTCACGACAGTCACGCCGTATCGAGCACACAAGCGCAAGCAAACGCTTTCTTGGTCTCACGGGAAGAGATAATTGTAGAAACGACGAGGTTTGCTCAGGTCATACAAAGACGAAACGAGGAGCGAACACGTGTGACATTTTTTTTAAAGCATTTCCCAAAAAGGCTACACTAGGCCAACACTAAGCGAACACCGGGTGGCTTCCCTCCGCCTCCGCCTCCTACGCCCATTTGTGTGGCTTCTAATTTGATGTCATATTTGTTCAACGGCCAAAAAAAAGGGCTGCTCTGTGATTTATGAAGCGGGCACATTGACAGTAAAACGTTGAAGCTAATACACACATTCAGACGGGGTAAAAGAAAAAGGCTATTCATCGCAGCTTCCTCTGGGAGCGTCGACGCGCGGTTCCAGTGGGGCTTTCGCTCGCAGTGAGTCGGGCGGGCGGGCGGACGAACGGTATGGAATAGTAATACTGTCTCTCAGCCACCCCCTCCTTGCTTTCATCTCCCCTCTGCCGCCACATCGCTCTACAGTTCAAACACAGGCATTCTGGATTGCTCTCCCCCGCCCCCCCTTTGGCCAACCACTCATATATTTCTATTAGAAAAGCTGTGTGCAGGCAGCGAGCTGAGCAAATGACTCCCCCCTTCGGATTCGTCACACCTGTTAAGCTCCAGATAACTAGGCTCGGGCTCCCTCTCTTCCAGCGGAACCCGGCACCCAGCGACGCCTCCGACGTGGTCCAAAAAGGACAATGCCCAGGAATCTTCCCTCTCAATTTCCCCTCTTTCTTCCGGTTCTTCTTCTCCCCCACCCCCACCGCCACACACACACACACAGCCTTTGTTCTCACCATTCTTCACTTTCCACCATTCACTTGCATTAATTTCACTCCTGGACTGTAATTATTTTCTGTCAGTTCCCCCCCGTCTCGCCCTCCGTCTCCGGCACCCCTTTCCTTTATTTCTCTCGTTTGTTTAAATTTCCCCCCCGGCCGACAGGCAGCCTTATCCACCCCCCCCCCCCCGTACTTCCCCTGTCACGGGTGGTTAGGCAGAGAAAGGCAGGAAAAACTAAACCAAAGGAGAAGAGACTGTGCAAGATTAAAGGGTCCGGACCGCTGCCCAAAGCGGAGTGGGCTGCTGCCGAATGCCATTTATTTACAGTTTCCTGCCATGCCATGCGCACACACACACACACACACACACACACACACACACACACACACACACACACACACACACACACACACACACACACACACACACACACACACACACACACACACACACACACACAAAGAGGCGGGCCACGAGACACAGGTAGGGATGCGTATCGCGTGCTCCGCGCCAAACATGACACTAGCGGGAAATAAATAAATAAAGAATAAATAAAGAAGACTAAAGAAAAGAAAAAGGCACCTCAAGAACAACATATGGCTTTGATTTGCTCGGCTGCATCTCATTGCACCTCATTACCGCCGGTGCCGTGACATCGACCCCAACGAGCGTGCGCGCGTGCGTGTGTGCGCGCGCGTGTGGGCCCCTGCATCCACGTGTGTCGGAGTTAGCGCGTAGCACGGTGGGGATGTCTGCATCATTTATCACAGCCGAGTTCTTACACTGGATCAGTGCCACCGGCTTTTTCTTTCTTTTGCAGCAGCGGTGGCAGCGCATGAGGAATACTTGATCCCATATTTATCATACAACAAAGGAACGCGGTGATGAAGAGCGACACCCCCCCACTGCCGCACCCCAGGTTATGTTCATATACATATATCTATATATCTATATCTATATCTATATATATATATATATATATATAAACCAGACAGATATACTGTACATTTGGCGCTGCGGCTGCCATTTAAAACCGCCTTGAACATCCTTCAAGAAACACTAGAACTTCCACATCGCTCCACCGCGTTTGGGAACTGATGCAAGATGAAGTCTTCAACTTACTCTTCCAGTGAAACACAACAGTGAAACATATGGATACAGAAACAAGACATATATATATATATATATATATATATATATATATATAGAGAGAGAGAAAATGGATGACTACTTTTACCAAGAGAGCAGTGATTTCAGGAAAGTCTCAGTAGCTGTCCTTAACTCTGAAACCTTTGGTGTGTTTAAACCGTGGGAGCGTTTGGTCTTGACAACCCCTGGCAGTGTGAAAAGGTTGCAGACGGAACGTGGAGCGTGACGGGCCCGGTGCTGCAGAGCCGTCACACCAGAATGAGAATGTGAACGGAGCCCCGGGCGGCCGAGGCCAGGGGAGGAGTGGAGGGCGTACGGGTGCTGCTGGAGACGGTAGACGCGGGGCCAGGTGGCTATAAACAAGCAGGGTCACGCCAGGTTGCATAAAAGGTCCATGATGATGATGACGGAATAAAAATAGAGATTGCGTTAAATAGCAAATGGTAGGCTCAAATGGGATGAGTCATCGTTGGCTTGATTCAAAATGTGCGGGATCCGCCAAGGTCAAGCGTGATGATCCATGATGAGGAGTCAGGAGGAAGAGCATAGGGAACAAGATGGCGTGTGAGGGGTTGCGGCGGCAGCAGCCTGGAACCTTACCTGTCCCAGGATGGGGCCCAGTGGGGGTCCGGGGGCGGCCTGCCCAGACCTCACGATGGCCTTGATTAGGTTGTTCACAGTCAGCTGGGGCGCCGCTTTGCTGCTCTTGTAGATCCTCGACATGGTAGTAGTTCGCCCGGAAAGCCTGTTTGCCCTGGGATGAAGAGGAGCACCAAATGAAAATATGACTAAATATGGAGAGAATAAATATGAAAAGAATAAAAACGGTGCATAATCAACTGTTGCGAATCATTTACGCGCTCTGGCTCATTAAAACATCATACGCAAGTCAATACACCCACGGGCCAAAACTCCACTGTGTTTCCATTTCCAATGAAGTTGAGTAATTAGAAAAATCTTTGCCTTCGATCGACTCAGCAGAAGGACTCGTCTCCTGCTAGGTTCTGGTATGGATCAGCTCGTAGCTGTGGCTCAGGGCAGCTGGACAACCTGCCTGGATTTTAAACACCTTCATCACCTTGAGTCTGCCTCCTCCTCCTCCTCCTCCTCGTCTGTCCCCCGGCGACGCCCTGAGCTACAGCACAGCACTTAGCCCCCCCCAGCGCACCGCACACCCCCACCGGCCCCAACACCACGCCCCCCTGCGCTGGACTAAGGCCTTCAATCAGTGCGGAGACAAGCGCCCCCTGGTCATCAGCTCTTACTGGGCAACCCTAACCCACAAGGGAGGCATGACAAGTGTGTTCGTTCTCACTCAACCGCTCAATGCATTCGGCAAATTAGAAGTTAATTAGAGGAGTGGGAGGCGGGTGCGGGGGGTTCGCTGAACTGCTGGCCGTACTTATGGGAGGCGATACGCATAAAACAGGCCTATAATCTACTGAAGGAAAAAATGCAGCTCTGGCAATTAAAAAAATAAATAAAAAAGGAAAGAAAGTAAGGAAAGATCAATGACTGCAGCCCGGGGGACAAATAGAAGTTTTAATGTCCGTACGGGTGATTCTAGGGGGCACCGAATTCAATAAAGGCAAAGTACCAACCGGGGGGGAGGGGGTAACCAATTAGATCAGCAAAACACAGGCAGCTGCATGAAGACATAACAGGACCCCCTGTTGCGTTCACCACGGAGCTATAAGCGGCCCAGCGTCCTGCCAGGAAAGCCTGGCTGATCTTGGATGTGAGCTGCTAACTAACCCCAGGGGGGCTGTCAGGGGGCATGCACCGTGCGGTCCAACCGTTTTTGTGCCGTTACAGCGGATGAACAGACAACTGACAACAGCTGCGATACGGAATACATTTAGCTATGTGAGCTGCTTTAGTGTAGGCTACTGTAAACACTGGGATGTCGCTGTTGGGGGCGGGGATTTTTTATTGGATTGCGAGGAAGGTGATCCTGGTGCAGAGTAAAACTTTTTTCAGATGAATTTGATTTGGGAAGAGCAGAGCGGCGTCGACTATATATAAATATTCTGAGTGAAGAAACTCAGTAGAGCAGTTATCAAACATGACACACGCTGCAGAAGGCCTGAGTGGCAATCCCGATGCTTTGTTGGCACCCGTAGAAAAACCCTCAACAGAAACGCATCGACTTCAGCCCAGAACATTTTACGTCCAAGCTTCCATCCAGACAAAAACAATCTGCCATCATAGAAAATACAGGGTTTAACTCCAATTTAGCAGCTCAGGCGTGAGCACTTCATGAGTGGTTGTGGGGGGGAGGACACCTTCAAGATTTCAATGCGCCAATTTCAGTTGTTCAGCATGATTGCTGAAAGCCACAGTTCCTTTCACTTAAAATGAAATAAGTCACCCCAGTGCCAAGCTCTGAACACTGTGAGGAAGAAGAATGGACCTACAGGACAAGCTCTGGGTCTACAGTACATTTCACACAAGTGAATTTCCATCAAGACGTTTGGGTTGAAGATGGAGGAATAACTAACGTAGATCGGGGTGAGCAAAGTAAGTGAGCCTCGCAAAGCTTGGGGTGTTTTTTTTGGGTTTTTTTTAAACCAAGTTTTGCCAATTTATTCTCGGATGCATTCCAGTGCCGTTACTGTGGTGAACGAAATCCAGTCCATGGATGTGTATGTCCCATTGTGTGTGTGATCTATAGGCCTCGTCGCAATTGCCTCCATGAAGTCTAAATGGTAAATGGATTGCAGGTAGGGTTAGGTGTCTTGCTCAGGGACACCACGACACTTAGCTAGGTGGAGCCCGGGGATCGAACCAGCAACCATCCAGTTGGCAGACAACCACTCTACTTCCTGAGCTACTGCCGCCACGCCAAGTCTAATCTGATTGCATTTAATGGCCAATATTGCACCTCTACGGTCATTGGGTCTTTGTATCGGTATTTGTTTCACAAAAATCAACCATTGTCATGTAGGCTATGAGCAACTTTCTGTGAATAAAGTCTGTGAAGTGTTCAATTGTGTTTTACACTGACATATGCTCCTCATAGCCAAAAAGAATTATAGCTATTTTAAAAGAAATACTGAATTTAAAAGGTAAACTCTCTGGAAACAATGGGAATTAACTTTTAACTTACTCTCAAATATTGCACCTCTGCATACAGTCCACGTGTCATGTATGAGAAACTCAGTCCATAGAGTGTGAAGCCGAACATTTTTCTGTGTTTGCCTTTGAACGTTTCGCAGACTTTGACAGAAATAGATTTTTGTGTTGGTTTTGGTTTTAATAAAACCAAAGACATGCCGACACAAAGAGGATGACCAAAGCTGACCCCAGACACACAATATTGGTGAGTTTATGGCCATTAAATACAATCAGATAATACTTATATTTTTATGAATAGGGTAGTCCATGGAGGGAAATGCGAATGGGGTAATGCCCTCTTAGTTGCTTGCGGCTAGATAATGCCTATACAAGTGTATTATTAACAAATCCATCAAAAATGTAAAATACCTTTCCATAGCAAATGTCATACAGGAAAATTTCAAGCTAAAAGCTAAAATGTCATTGAGAAATGTACTTGATAATTAGCCTGTCTGGTACATTTTCTGCATAAGGGACACGATGCAAACACTTAGTCTATTTCCAGAGTCACCCATTCGTTAACCTTCATCTATTCACTGCCATTCCATGCGACAAACCTCGGCTGGTAATCAGAATTCAACAGGGTGGTTGCTAAAATCCCCAATTAAAGCAGAAATAATATCTGAGGCAAAGCGAGATTAAACATTCATTTGTTTACTATAAATATGCACCAGCACGTGGGCTAAACGCCGCTGTGCCACTGCTTCGTTTTCGTCGAGATATGCCATCTTTTGTCTTTTTATGGCAAACGTCTAGTCCATTAGCCACGGCGGAGCAATGAGGCCTGTGGTCATAATTAAGCATGGTTAAGGTAAAGCAGTTTGCCCCTGCAAAAAGTCACTGTAATCTGCTTTTCACTCGTGAGTATAAAGGCAAAGGACATTTTATGAGCAAAGAGGCCTTTCTTTTTTTCTGTACGCTAGTACAGGACAAAAAAAACCCAACCAAGTAGTGAACAATGCCAGCAGAATTCTTATCGAGACAATTTGTGTTATCCATTTCTGCTTTCATTGTTCCACACGCACAATAACCATCTAATTACGTCCACGCACGCGGCGTCGCTTGGTAATCTGAACGCATCCCTGATCACTTCCACTGGAGACAGATCGTGTCCCGCATTGTTTACACAGTGTATTATGAAGATGGTACCTGAAGCTTCGCAATGCTTCCCAGATCCAATTAAAGTCAGCCAAATCAATCCCTGGTTCTGTGTGGTCTGTGTAGGCCTACTTAGTTAGGCTTTTGGCTGATTATGTTTCTGCCGCGTGGGATAATACTTCAGATGAGCAACGCTCATAATCTGGGCACAAAAGAATGAATTGGAATATTTCACGACGACACGCTGGAAATCCCCGATGCCCATTTTACCAGCAACGACAGCAATTATGGACAACAATGGAAATCACGTCTGGCACCCAGGGATGTGAATACATGCCCAACAAAACATGTGAATACATGGTGCAAATCTCATCTGTAGCCCTACGCGAGCCCTGCTGGCCACACAGGATCTTCTCTGCTTTTTATAGTACTTCACAACACCGTATACACCGTTTAATTGCATTCCAGTGAGGCTATTGTTTTGAGCAGGGTACTTTGTACATCGCCTATTGTGTAGAAATATTGACCTAACGATGCAGTGGTGTAACGAGTCAGCGCCGGGCCCCTCTGCAAAATGGTCAAAGCGGGCCCCTGCCGAGTGGACCAATGCTAGTTCCAGAGGTATTCAGTTCAGTGTTTCTGCCCCCTCCTGAAGCTGCCCGACGACTTCGCCCGACGACTTCGCCCCCGTCTCACTGCTACTAAAAACACTGGGAATCACACTGGTGTGGTGATATTGTCTTGAGTGAATATCTGTTGAAGATCCAATAGCTGTCTAACTTAATAGAAAACCAATTTCAAACTGCATACATTTTTATGTTGATGCTATAAATTTCACTTTCAGTTTGGATGTCGGGACGGTGTCATAAATAAACATAGACAGTGCAGGCAGGCAGTGGGGCAGCACTAGCATCCCTCTCCCCCTCCTCCCCCTCATCCTCCCCCCTCTCGGTTATGGTTTGCTTGACAAGTACTTGTTCTCACCCCTATTGGCAGCCAGTCCAGTGGACAGTGGAAAACATGATGCTAGGAGGTTACCTTGACAATCACACAGCTCTGGAGAGCAATGCAGCATAAGTGAACGAGAAGACAGTGAATGTCTGGCCGGGGTCTCATTAACCAACGCAGGTTCAACATCTGTGAACTCTCCTCCTCATCAGCACAAATTGGCATCGCCGAGCCAATGTCTGCATAAGATAATGACGAAGAAAAACCCAAGCAGCCTTATGTGCACATCACAAATATGGACAGTTTAATACTGTTAGCCCTAAATAAAAGTCGGCTCGGCTGGTGTGAACAGAATTTGATCCATTTTAAACAGCTGATGACCTTGAAGCCTTTACACGCTTGAACCGCTTCTAATAAGTACCCAGAAAAAGAAAGGATTTCTAAGGGCCTCTGGAAATATGAGTTTTTAGAGAGCGGGGGGCGGGGGGCGAAAAAGCAATGCACAAGTTGAATACTGATTGGATGGATTGGGCCGGATCTAACATGGAGCCGTTTATCTCTCGGAGGGCTACTCAAGATTGTTCTGATACGATTAGAGGATTAGCAGACATCAAATGTAGTTACAAAGGACGGGCGGAATTGCGACGTTGTTCCGCATTAGCATTCCCCCGTCATACACCATACCTAAGGCAGTGTATTGATTGCCGGGTGCCAAGTGTTAAGGGGCTCTCAAATGGAACCAATAAGTGGGGATGAGTTTGAAAAATCACCCCTGGGTGGCTCCAAACGGAACCTGTTAGTTGCATGTGTCCTGGTGGTAACCTTGGTTGGAATACGTTGGACTGGTCCCTTCCTTAAGCATGTCTTAACATAACTCTTGGATCGCTGTGAGGAATGCACTGGCAACGAAACACCCACAAGTCATTCCCTGTGCAGCAGAAAGTAACAAATAACACACCTCCGGGTAGTGCCTCGCTAGTGTGTGTGGTATGCATTGGCAGTCTGAGATTCACTTTAATCCCCCCGGGGGCTGTGGTGGTGGTGGTGGTGGTGGTGGGTGGGTTGACAGATATTTCTACCTGCCTCTTGGAATCTTTACCTGCCACCTCTGCAAACAGTGGTATGAAATACACCAGCAGAACACAGCCTCACACCACCCACCATTATGATCGCCGATACAGAACACACCAGAGGACAGCAGACGCCTGTCAATCAAACTGACGTAGGCATCTGTCGCCAATGACATGCGAGTGAGACATGTGATATTTTTCCATCAAGTGTGTAACTTGCACGCACGCGCACACAGGCACACAGACACACACACACCTCTAACCATTTACTGGGTTTTGGCAGGTGTTAATTTCAGGAGCTGCTGCCTCTGTGAGTACCGCCGGCAACAGAACAGCTAGAGAGAGAGCCTAGCAGAGAATGTGCCAATGAAGTGGTGAGAAGCAGCTACAGCTTCATTTTTAACAAGACCAACGTCCGTGAACTTACCAATAATACAGCCTGGGAATGTACTGTTGTCACTATCATAAAATGCTGTTTATTGTTTTTCATCAACATATAATATGTAATATCTCTTGAGTGTTGCTTAAGCCTAAATGCTGCCTTTTCATTTTCTGGCGTTTCGGCTTTGGGTTTTACGCTAATGTCCACATTAAATATTATCGCGTAGGCCTCGAGCTAGCAAGTCCAAAATATAGTGATTACAGTGATTCAGCCCGCTTTAGTGTGGATGGTGTGAGGAGCCACCCACTTAATGATGTCACCGTCAATAAGGAGAGAGATGTTAACCACAAGCAGATACCAAGAAGTGAGTATCTGGTTCCCTTCTGTGAACATTAAAATCTATGTTTCTGCGAGTGTGCGTGTTCGTTTTTTTGAATGCCTGTTCCGCAACCGGAATTAGAATTTGTACCGCAAAAATATAGTTGTCCAGGTTGCCTGGTTGTATTTCAACAGGGCTTATTTCATTTCTGCACTGAATTATCCTAAATGTCTCTAAATTAGTGCTTCTGTAATGAATTCATTACAGAAGCACTAAGAGCGCCATGAGAGCGCCATGCCAGAGAGCGCCATGCCAGCTGCTAACCGGATAGTAAAACCGGTTAGCAGCTGGTTTGATATGGTTAGACACTGTTAATTATATGTCGCTGGGCCTTTTGGCTCATTACCACTACATTTGTATATACATCACGTCAGCATTGGAGGGCATTTTCCCCATAATATTCATGAAAAAGTTCCAGATACAATCAAGACTCACTGAATGAAGAGCATTGTGAGTCCATACAAGCAGAGCAAGATATAAAGAAATAGATTAATTTGAAAACATACCCAATAACCAGAGGGTATTGCCGATATCAAATGTCTCAATGTCTTGCTGTGAGATATGGGGAAAATGATTTGAATAGGATGACTCATCCAGCAAGATGATTGCATTAAAAACAAAGAAAATTTGATTAGATCACCGTTATGAAATGCCACCTTCAACGGTTATACATGTCAGTGTTCCTCTGCTTCTTACCCAGTCTAAATATTTAATGTAATTGTTGGTATCATATACAGGGAGAATATGCAGAACTCAACATGGATAGAAGTGTTTTATACCAGAACCTACTTGGTGCCAGGAATGAACCAGTGATAAGACAGAGAAGATGCCACTGTGCAGTGAGGTAGTGAGATGGAGGATTATCCATCGACCAAAATCCCCAAGAACAACACATTTCAAATGATCAACTGTAAATAAGTGAATAACTGAACAATAAGGGTGCATTAGCCATTAATGAACATGCAGTAATATCTATAACAGTTAATTAACAGTTAACCAATGGTCTAGTCATAATGAACTGATGGTGTTAGCTAAGGAATTAATTGATTGATTGTTTAATAGCCCATCTATAATCACTGCATTAACCTACACTCATTAGCTACTACACCCTTATTGTTGTGTGTTCATCAGCCACAAGAAGAAGCAGCAACCAAACTCTTCAAGTAGAATGCTGTGCTTAATGCTGTGTTTTAATTAGATTGCCATGTTGCATAACATATTGTTGTTTGTTTGTAGTTGGTCATTAGTGCCACAGATACTTTTAAAGACATTAAAGATTAAAGATTAAAGCAAGCACTGCCATCTTGTGACCTTCATGACTACATGATACAGTACATTATTATTTGTTGTGATTTAGAAAGACTGTGTGCCGTGGAATACATGCACACAGATCTTGTCATTGAACTGCAATTACAACACAGTGGTCATTATTTGAACGTTACACGTGCTGCTGTTTGAATATAGTTCACTTTTATGCAAGTGTCATGTGACTGTGACTACATACAGATACTGTCACCGGTATCACGCAGCTCACACAACGTATTCATCGATATAGAAGGGTTATTGATGAGATGATTAGCTGATCGTACCTGTAACTTGATGTGTTCTAGTCTGTGGTCTGGACTCTCACGCTGTTGACAGCAGCACTAAGGGCGCAGCCATCTTGAATTACTGAAGGAAACCGCACAGCGAGTGGCTGTTGGTTGCAATACCGCCACCTACCGGCGTGGAGAGACCACAGCAGGAGGGTGAATGACATGACTGGTTGAAGGTTGCATTACTGTACGTTTTCTTGTTTTTAAGGGTCTGGATATGTGTGACATCATAAAAGTTATTTCAAAAGGATTTAGGCTTTAGATGCCTTTATCCAAGGCGTGGAAAATCCATGTCGGATACAGGTCGGTTAATGAGATCTTGCTCAAGGATGTTTACAAAGGCGGAGGACATTGAGGATCAAACTCAGTCGGCGTAGCTTTTGGCTGGGAGTCAAACACTACACACACACACACACACCCATAAAAAGGGCTGACTATTACAGTACCTATTCTCTCTTATCACACACACTAATAAGAACTCCCGTATGATATAATTAGCTTTACCTTGGATGCAACATCTTTGATCCTCTATACTCGCTTTGCTGGCACAAGCAAATAATTTACATAAAATCAATGTAGAATTAACATTTTTCCATCAACCAATGAATAAACACAAAGCACATCTGACAAAAGCTGTGAGTATAACTTAGGAAAATCAATTGTTTATTTCAGCATTGGATATTTTTGGTTACATTTAAAGAGTTCAAAAGGAATTTCAGATATTGTTCCAAGATTGGGCATGATGAAATCAGGAACCGATGCAACACAATAAAAGTGACCTAATTCATTAACATTCTCCCCTTTTAAGTGCTGAAATATTTTTATAGTGAGATTGCATTTAATAAAGGGGTCCCAAAGGGGCCCAAACTCCCAAGTGAAATTCATACAGGTCAGTACAAAAGCACCAGCCTTCATTTAATAAGGAATTTCCATCATGTACAAGGCATTTAATTTCCCAACTAAAATAAAAAAAAAACAAGTCACATTATTTTGGAATTGGTGAATGAATCACACACACACACACATCACAAGATAAAAAAATAAACAATTCTCCCATCACAATTCTCTCATATTTAGAGGCATTTGAGGTAAAATAGAAGAGTAAAGTGACTTCACAATTAAGCGACAAAAGTAATTGCACCGAACAACTTTTTTAATAAATAATAGAATGTTCTAAAAAGTCTTAAACTCCAGTTAATTTAAAATGGCACCTGAGACAAACAACCGTATACTTCACAAATCAGTTGCTGCTGCTGCTGCTGTTGTCGTTGACTCTCTGCAGATACACGGCACTCACACTCAGGGCGTCCTCGTGTGGTAAAAACTCTTTCAGTAAAAATGATAGAAGCATCTGTCAGAAGAACCAGACAAGAAGGGGGGGGGGGGGGGGAAGAGAGCAGTTGAGGTTTGTACATTATCTTCGCAATGTGTGCGTGTGTTTCTTTGGACAGAAGGGTACAACAAATCAATGTGATGAAGGACCCAGGGCTCGGATAAGGACAGGGACATCGATCAAACGCCTCCTCTTCAGATACTCACATACACCAACTTCTTGTTCTCCTCGCCGTCCTGGAAAAGTTTAAAAACATTCTCCACATCCGTCTTCTTCAAGATGAGATAGTTGGAATCTGGGTCAAGCACAAAACCACAACAACAACAACAAAAACACAGATGAATCGCGTGTTGGTCGTACATCATGAAACAACCAGTGACATAAACACATGGTGGTATTTTCCTTCTCCACAGAATGAGTAGGGCAGTGTACATTTGGCGTTGATGAGATGATGTGCTCGGTCTCTGGTCTCTTGTTTCTCCTCTGCTGTACGCGGGGCTTTGGGCCACGCGGCCGCCTCCGCCGGCCACAGCTTGCCACACATGTTGTCGATGTAGGATGCCATTTGAAATTCCGTCGGGTTCATCTTGCTCAAAAAGGTGTTCACTTTCCTGTGGAGGCAACAAAACAAAACCATCCATTAAAAGCGATCCTTCGCGCACACACACACACACACACACACACACACACACACACACACACACACACACACACACACACACACACACACACACACACACACACAATAAGTTGGAGTATTTGAAAGTTTGAAGTGATATGAAAGACCCTTACTTCTTCAGGATGGGCATGACGGGCATCAGAATGGCATCAAATATATTTAAGAGAATCGAGTTTCCTGCAAGAAAAGTAAAAATGATACATTCAAAAGAAGAAGAAAAACACTTAAATCAGAAAATGACTTTTTGAGCTTATTAGATATTGGATCCACACACACCCACCACTCACACAGGTTTGATATTTAAAAAATAATAATAATCTGAACGAACCCGATATTTCCTTCAACAGATCAAATATGGCTTTGGTGGCTTCCAGGTTCTCCCTGGGGGCCTGGCCTCTCTGGCCCTGGGCATTGTCCTCCCTGGTCTGGACACCCTCCTCCTTTACTTTAGGCCAGCTGAATCCACTAGACAATTTTAAGCCCATCTTTTCCCTTTTACCGTACTTTCCACCCCCAAGTCTCCACATCAGGGGACTCTCACTATCCTCTGGCGGGGCACCGCTGTGGTTCGAATGTGGAGGAACTTCGACTTCCTCGTCGGCCTCTCTGGTTGGGACTAGAGACTCCTGCAACTTGGACAGAGATAATCCCTTCATTATGAGTTTCAGTTGGGAAGTCAGAGGGTTAGAGGAGCCTTCACCTCCGTCTTCTGTGTTATTCGGAACAGAGTCTGAGTCGCTGTTCTCTGAATGGCTGTCAGAGTCCATGGCAGCCAGGATGTGCTCATGGATTATGCCGTTTCTTCTGGAAACCGCTCCTCTGGAAGCTTTGGCCTTCGGTTCCGGGGAGCTCGGGACCTTTGCGTGTACATCTACGCTGAGGCTGTTGTGCTGTTAAAACCCCCCCCCCCCCTCAAAGTCAAGTCATTTGTGACATTTGTGTGTCATGTAAACACTAGCAAAAACTCCAGTAACGGTGGTACTGTGGTATCATCGATTGAAGACATTCGATATATTTGCAACCTTTTTAAAGAGGTAAATTATAATGTTTTGTTGTCAAACTCACATGCCATGTTACATGGTTCGTGTGATATGCAAGTGATAATGAGTGATAATACTCAAGCTGACACTAAGTAAACAGTATGCCAATCACAGCTTGTGACCGCAGAGACTGTTGCCGATTAAAATTCCATACAAGCATGTGTGAAAAAAATAATATGCAAATACAAGCACGCCTTCTCACTTCTAAAACACACACAATTCCTCTGTGTCACCAATTTAATGTTTCGAGATAATATGCGGCATGAAACTTAACACGGTGCCAGCAGCCCTGGAACAACTGGTGTGTGACGTCACGTCAAGACTGCAGGGTTTGGATTTGACTAAGCAACCGTGCATGCCTGATTATGTGTACTTTTTCTACTGTTCAAGGCAGACCCGGTTTGCTTGCTTTTTTTTGGAAGTATCAGTAGAACAGTACTTCTTCAAGTAACATGAATTCTTTAAGACTTTCCAAGCCTTTGGCTATGAAACACTGGCCAGTGTGGGGCTAGATCATATTTTACATTTCGCAGCGTGTCGTTTTGAGGCTAAAGTTACTCACTAGGTTAGCAAACATTCTAGGAGGAGACGCACGGCGCAACTCTGCATTTTCCCCAAACAACCACAAGAACAACAAGGGTGGGGTTACCTCCTCCTCCTCTTGTCCTGGGGTCAGGATGGAGGCCAGGCCGCTCAGAAGACTCCAAACCCCGCCGACGTTCTCCTCTTCATGCAGCAGCTTGTCCAGCGGGCACAGGAACTGGAACACCGGCTGGGTGTGGCCAATCATCTCATCGCGGACCAGTTCCTGCCGGGCGGATAACCAAAACGCAAAACCCAACGGCGCACGTTGTCACTATGAATACATCACTGGACTCACGGAGGTGTCGTATGGGGGGGGAGTTTTACCTGCAGGTAGATCTCCACAGAAGCTCTGACTTCCTGCCGGAGCTCAGCACTGGTGTCCTGCTGGGAGTACGGCTCCAGATCTGTGATGTAGGGCAGACGGGTGGCATCCTGACAAATAGAGGCACAGCCAATGAGACAGGGGAGCTGTGGGTGGGCTCCACACCACCGCGTCAATGGTCCCGCTTTGTGGGAAACGGTTTAGGAGTGTTGAACACAACATCGAATTTGACATTGTGGTATATGCGTTCCATTCCATTATATATTTCCTCTTAAAATTCAACAATGCATGAATATATAAAAGACTATTGTTGTTGTTGGAGCAATTAGGACTAATCCCTTTGTAATTCCATTGCAGGTGTGCAAATACATACAAATAGCCTGAATACATTAATGGCAACAGGATTTTCTCCATGGGTAAAAACATAACGCTGCTTTTTTTTAAGCTGTATTTTAATGAAGCATCTGCGACCACATCTGCAAAACATAAAATGTAAATGAGTATGCGGACACCAAGTGCAGTTTGTGTCCGCGAATGTGCTGCTGACCTGCCATCTGTTGCGGAAATACACGACCTGCAGGTAGGACTTTTTGATGTCCCAGCTGAGGTTCTCCGGACTGTTCCTCTCCTCCAGGTGGACCATGAAGAACAGCTCTCCGTCCTCCCCCTCCACCTAACACACGCACGCACGCGCACGCGCACACGCACACACGCACGCGTACAGTTGAACTTGTGTGTGGTGTGTGTGTGTGTGTGTGTGTTTGTTTCTATGACGATTTCAGAGGTTTTTCAGCAGAGTCTCACAACTCCCTTGGACTGGTCCTCAGCACATGTTGCTGGCACACTGCACTTCTTAACTGCGGTCTTAAGTGTGTGTCGAATTATTTCTCCACGCACGCACACATGCACGCGCGCACACACACACACATTAACTTTTTCAAGGACGTGCCTTTTTACAGAGCTGCAGCTAGTAGTAAACCAGCCATTGGGACATTCACACACCACGCCGGGGAGATTTATTTACAACTCACATGGGGGATGGTCACGGTCCAATGGCCGACGCGCCACATCTCGTAGGACAGCTTGAATTCCATCATGTCCTCCTGGACGCTGGCCATGTACTGTTCCAGACCGGCGGGCTCCTGGCACAGAACAGAGCCGACAAACCGGTCTGGCTTTATTTTTCTCTCTGTATCTTTTCCATCAATACCTTTTTCCTTGTTGTGGACACATGTACAGATTGTATCTGGGGATCTTACGGTGTCAGAGACTGGCAGGCTACGGAAAGAAGAGTCCTCTCTGCTGCAGACTGTCTTCTCAGGGCTCGTGGGCCCCTGCTGGGCCATGGCTCGCTGGATGAGCTCCTGCTCGATCATCTTCATCTTCTTCTTCTTCGACTTCCTCTTCCGTTTCTTGTACTTCACCTTGTCCACGAACTTGTTCCACCCTTCTTTGAGCTTTTTGGCTGGGTGGAGGGGTGGGGGGTTCACAGACTTGTAGTCATGCATCAGTGGAAGTGGAAGAAACACTGCATGTAAAAAACAATTATGATGATGGTTGTGACGTCTAACTTCACACTACTATGTCAACCTCGCTGGCAGTACAGCATTACATCTTTTGCTGTTGTCAGGGTTATTGTGCCCACAATGCACTGGTGCCGCGTGTGTTCGTGGTTTAGGTGAGGAAGCGGAGACAGAACGAAAGAAGCGTTCTGCTCTTCTGGTGAAAACCAAGCCTACACTTTTTGAGCACAGCTGTCCTGTCCTTAGTGACTGGAAACAGCAACAAGGATACGGATTGTGTGATTCCAGAGTTTTCTTACTGCCAAATGTTCAGTCTGAACGGATGGCAGACTTGTACTTTGATTTGTGTTGTTAGCACATTACTACCACTGTGCACTATGCAACTATGCACCCACGCGCTTAATTCACACGCGATTATCGTGTCACATGATAGTCTACAGAGCGAAAGTCTCTGTTTCCCTGTCTGCGGTTCGCTAGAGAGGCACTAATTGTCGTTGTTTCGTTGAGACAACCACATCCTCCTCCAGAAATGTCAAAAAGGAAGTAGATATACTTGCAGTCCCATACATCGCTTTTTCATCTTTTCTTTTTGGCTCAAAGAGTTCTCCGATTCCTCCGTGTTCTCCCCAGGCCTACAGCGACCGCCAGGCCAACGAGAAGAACGTGTCACGATGCAGAACTTCAAACCAACACAACGCAAAACCACGCGCAGACAAGCGTGTTAAAACAAGACAGACACTCACACTTCATTGCCTTCTCCTCCATCCTCCTCCTCTTCCTCGCTCTCCTCCTCCTCCTCATCATCCTCCTCTTCTTCATCTTGAGATGCAGAGGAGCTCCCCTCACAGTCTGACCCACACAGATCCTCCAGTGAGCTTTTGGGGGTGGTTGTGTCCAGCTGACTGACCACCAGCTGGTTCAGGTTGTCTGGGTTCGACAGCCACACCACCAGCAGCTCCAAGCCTGCAAAACAGAACACATCCTTTCCATCCAAATATAGGGAAATTACTGTGTATAGGAAGTACAATGTTTCTGCTAATGGTGGAGTCGAGAGCAACTGTAAAATAGGACTTAACACATTGACGTGTGTGTGTGTGTGTGTGTGTGTGTGTGTGCGCGCGTGTCTCTCGTCTAACAGGTTACTCCAATGTTGAAGACTAACAAGGTTGCTCCGATGATGAAGAAAGCATGCCCTGAGGGAGCATGGGGTTAAAGGGGTTAAACAATGGCCTCCTCTGAAGGGACCACAAGACTACATCTACATATAGAGCGTGTTAACACGGGACACCATGTCAACATACAACAAAAGCAGAACGATAATCCTGCCGATAATCAAATTATGTGTGTCACGCTCGCTCACCCTTCAAGGCGACGATCTCATTTAAGGCACATCGGTTCACATCCAGTCCAGTCAGAGACTCGGGGAACAGATTACGAACCAGAGCCTCGGAGAAGACACGGAGGACGGCCATTTCCTCCGCTCGGGAGCCGAATAAGGGATCCCTGGGAGGAAACGAAGACATTTTGTGAGTCGTTTTAAATTGATGGTCGCACACAATTTGACACTTGTGTGCAGCAGGTTGGATTTTTGTTTCAGGTCTTCACACGCAACAATACTACATACACTCCGGAGTAGAGGATCTGCGGTTTAAAAGAAAAATGTAAGAAGAGCATACAGTAGGTCAGGCAGGCTGAGGCAGGCCTAGCATGGTTGCCTTTGCCTGTCCGATGGGCCAAGGCTAACACATCAGCTTGTGTGTGTGTGTGTGTGTGTGTGTGTGTGTGTGTGTGTGTGTGTGTGTGTGTGTGTGTGTGTGTGTGTGTGTGTGTGTGTCTTTACACAAGAGAGAAAGATGTGCTGAGATGTACTCGTTCTACATAAAAGAAAAACGTTATTATTGAACGCCACCTTTTGAGCTTTTCAGTGTAAATGGTGGCAGGGCAGTTTTGCAGATGCAGGCAAAACTCCAGTAGTGTGTCTCTTTACATAAAACACCTTGGGTCAAAAGATGCACTCCACGGAAACAAAAGAATCTTAATGATTCACCGGTGAAATAAGAGCTGCCTTTATAGCGCAAGACCGTCCATGGTTACACAATGACTTTACTACTTTGACCTGTACGGGACGCCGTAGGAGCAGGGGACAAGAAGAGGAAGTAGGAGGAAGAGAGCCTCACCTGTCTGTCTGCTTCGCATTGTGCAAATGCTGGGTCAGGATGTGGACCGAGCGCACCATCACCTCGCACAGGTCAAAGTCCCGGGCTCCGCAGATGAAGCGGTCCACGATCAGGTCGAACTCCTTGCACAGGGTCTGGTGGAGGGGTTGGCATTCCATGGGCTCCGGGACGCAGTACCAGGGCAGGATTAGCTGGCCGTAAATACAGTCAAACACTGGGGGGGGGGGGGGGGGGGACATAACACGCAAGCATGCGCAAACATACAAAAGACATGGACACACAAACATGCATGCACACACAAACGCACATTTGTGCATGCAAAAACAGGTACACAAACACACAAAAACATGAGAACCACAAACATGCACATGCACATAAGCAAACAGACAAACACACACACACACACACATAAGCAAACAGACAAACACACACACACAATGTGTAGATTGAGAGCAAAATCCAGTGCGCAACTTTAAAACCAACTGCAAAATAAACGTAAATCAAAACTAATACATCCAAGCCAAAATAGGCCTACAATTGGCTTACTTCTGTTTTACTTTCACACAAATGTTCACTTCAACCTTGTAACATGAGCTCAGCTGAGTGTCATCTGAACACACACACACACAAACACACACAGCTTTGTTGACAACACAATGTAAAGTGCTGAACGATTCGAATTAATCTATATACAGTACATGCACCCAATGCAGGCCATCTAAATGCATGCGTTCACACTCATGTATCAGAAGTCAGAGGAACAGAGGGAAGTTGTTCAAGTACAGTGCATTGACGTTAACTTCATGAGGCTGTTAACTTCCACCTGTACAAGGTAAGCCCCACCTTGTCTCATCGACCTTTTGACGTTGGCGTATTGCAGCTGAAACGAGATATCGTCCTGAGGATGAACGTGTGGGCCGTTCCCTTCATCACAAATGGCGCACATCAAGGACCCATCACTGCCTGCGTTTTCCTAAATACAAAAATAAATACAAAAAGTAAAAAAAAAACCCAGAAACAAGTCGTTAAGTACGACAAAAAAACAACAATGACATGTAATTCTAATGATATCTTTTTCTCTTTTACAGTCTATGATTATTATATCTTATATAGCCAAGTAACACCGGGCTGTCAGGGCGTCCACGTCACAATAATAATAACAATAATAATAATAATAATAATAATAATAATAATAATAAACGATCAAGTTGTGTTGTTGTTGTTGTTTTTGCATGTGATGTGCAACTCTGTGGGCTCTTTTGTATTAACAAAGACAGAAAAGCCTCAGTGGTTGACATAGTGCATGTTGCCAGCGCAACAGTTGGCTTTGGTTTTTTTTGCTTGTTTTTGACAGACAGACAAGACAAGACGTACAGACAGAGGGACGCGTCCGGCGCGTTACCTGGAGCGCCGCCTCGGCCTCGGCCACCTCGTCGTCCGTCTGCGTGCCGCTCTCCTGGCCGATGGTCTTCCACAGGAGCAGCGGCGTGGAGAGGCAGCAGCACACGACGCACAACACGCACTGGGTGGCCGTCTGTCCGTACTCCGAGAAGTACCACAGGGGCCCGATGAGCACCGCGATCCACACGGTCCATGGGTACATTCTTCTCCTCCTTTTTCTTGTCCTTTTTTCTTTTTCTTTTCTTTGCTTGCTTTACGCAGACGACCCCGCGGTGCTTGTTGTTGTAGTCGCCGCGTTGCGCTCCCTTTGATTTTGTGGTTTCGACGACGGGCCGGCGGAGGTTTGACGCATATTCTCACCCGCTCTGCTGGTTATGCGCATCTTTAGTACTGATCAAGAATGTGTACCGAGTACTCCGCGTACCCGGAGCAGAAGTGAAGTTCTCCCCGGTGGCGCCCCGCTGTGTGTTCACTGGAAGCCAGATGCGCGCAGTGTTGATGATTACGCAATGCCATCTACAGGTTAAAAGACACACTTTTTGGAGATGGGGGTGGGGTGGAGGGGGTTATTGTGGGCGTGGGCTTTCCATACTATACACACACATACACACACACACATACACACACACACAACAACGGCCTAAGAAAGTTTTTTTGGGGGGGGGGGTTTAAGTTCCACTTTGTTTTAAAGTTGCAAGTTGTTGTTGCAGATGCTAGGAGCAGATTTAAACAAAAACAAAAAAGCTCTATTCATCACGTGGGCGATTTGAATATGCACCAAGCCACTTGGTTTCGGTTTCTGTCGTCTAAACAATGAATTTGTGGCCCAGGCCTATAATGGCATTCTTGCTGTCAACCCCCCCACCTGCAGCGGTGTTGGTTTTAAAACAATAGGCTGATAAAAATAATAAGAGAGCATTGTTACCACTTGAGGTCGCTAGTGGACCAAACGGAGAGTCATGTGCCTGGCTTTGTCATTTACAGCCCTATATTATTAGGCCTATATATATTTATTAGGCCTGCATATTTCTTTGGCTTGTATTACCTGCCTATATTTTATTTGGCACTAGTCATGAATTGTCTCTATGTATTGGTGGGGTGGGTGGGGGGGGTGTGTGCACATCCTGAGGTTTGATGATTCCATTGTTTGTCAAAGTTATCTCCAAAATGATAACCATATGCTGGACATGCAGCAACAACCTCTGTTACACGAACCAAGGGCCACACACCGAGGACTTCTACGATGCACATCGAGAGGATCCTATGGAGACAGAATAAATTAACGGCTAGTAATTTATCTTCTAAGAGACGGTTATGATCTTTAATTGGTCAGTTTAATGTCAATATAAAATTCAAGAAAAAGTGCAGCCTGTTCTTTTAATTAAATGGGGGAATGGGCAGACTGTCAAGACTTAATTATTGATAGCTGAAATGATCACTCATCACTACTAATTTTAGTAGCCTATAGTGATGACTTACGATGAGTATTACATATTGCTATATTTCTATATTCATAAAATACGTTGCTTCAAAGCAGAATCCTGACAAATATTTCAATACTAAGCCATGTTGCAAGGACCACAGGCTAGACACGTCGTCTGTCGGTTGTCTACAGTCATGCGAGTGTGCGTGCGTGTGGAGGGGTTCTCAGTGGAAGAATTACCATGGTTACCTGCCTGGCTGGTTTTAGGCCTGTTTGTAATTTTATATGCAAATGTGAGATATTTACATCCCAAACTTTGTCAGGGGAATTCACATTGCCCTGACAAACAGTGGACCATAGTGGACCATCACATCTTGAATAATAAAGGTTTGCTGAGGCAATTATCCAGTCTGTCAGTCAGTGTCACACAGGTGAACACAGTCTGAGGGTGTCTCAAATGACTTGCGTAGAAATGTAATTCCTTCCAGGTATTTAGACATGATTGGCCCATTGTCATCCATAATTTTGTGTTGTACTCAGACAAAACAAAATTTGTTTTGTCTGAGTAATTTCCTCCTAATCTCTGCTGTGCTCGAAGGCCACAATAAAACAATCATTGAGTACTGTTGCTGGCTCTGCTTGTTCCTTTTAGCGTTTAGTTTTGCTGTTGCATCCATGTCGTTCTACAAGTGTGTAAGAGTTCAGGGAGTCAATATAGCGCTAAATAACCTGGTGACCCCACGAGTCTTATCAAAGTGGTAAAAGGCAGGGACCAAATGCAGCCAGCTGCAGCACTGGCACACAACATGCTAGTCCTGGCAAGTTAGTCCTCTCTTCTGTAGACAATGTTACACCTGGCTCAGATGTGCAACAAATGAAGGAGGTTCACACAGTATGTTGCAATGATCACTGAATTTATTACTAACTAAATCAAGAATAACGTAGTAAAAACATGGTGTGTGTGAAGGTATGGTAAACACACCGGTGTTGTATGGTGCAAGAAGGGTTTCAACAGAAGAGACAAGGAGAGGTGGTCATGGCTGCTCCCATGGATGTTTGTGGCGGAGCTTTCCAGAAGCATGGGCCCTTTGTCTCTGGCAAGCCCACAGGTGCCAGTCGTAGTCTTTAACGAGGCCACTCGAACTTCACTGCTGGGCTAAGGAAGTGACAAGTCCCAACACCATCCACATTTCTTTCCAGACAGTGCTGGGAAGTCCTCCGGATCATCTGGGTTAGGAGCCAGAACAGCCACCTTCTCACATTTGGGGGCCACGTTCTCTGGGGAACCCGTCGAGGCACCCCGTCTGCCCTGGCTCATAGCCCTTGTAACCGCACATGCTGGAAAGATCTCAGAATGATTTTGTTCGATCTTACCAGCTCCCCCCCCATGCGTGGCTTTGAAGTCACCACCAAAGAGGGTGGTGGATCTGCCAAACGGTTGCCCAAGATGACACGTTCTATTGGCAAACGGGGCATACTCCCAGGGACACTTTGCCTTGGACCTTCTCTGACACAAGGTTCACTCTATGCAGAGGGACAGACAATACATTTAAATCCATTCCCCGAACTGGAATACCAGTTCCAGTGTCAGACTCACCAGAGAAAGGCAACACAGATTCCAAAATAAAGGAATCCAGCGCCCCTGAATCTTTTAAGATTTTAACAGGTACACGCACATCATTCCCCACTAGTGACACGTAACCATCTGAGACATGACGCAAGTAATAAGGGTCAATCTCACCCTTTGTTGATGGCTCAGACTTCACCTCAGCAGAAGCTGCAGCCATTTGCTTTGCTGGAAGATCCTTTGACCAGTCACAGGCCACAGAATCAACCTTAGTGAGCTTTTGAACCGCTGCGATCACACTGGCTCTCTCTGCCAACCAGACCGGTGCAGCCAAGGCAGAGGAAGAAGGTTTTGCTGGCCGATTTCCAAATTGGGGCCTAGATCTTGATTTAAGTACCGGGCAGTCATTTTTCCAATGGCCCTTTCCTGAACAGTAATGATACCTTAACCGTGTCCAACCTACCATGAGAATTGTGGTCAGGTTTGAAAAACTGGTTTCCTGACCCCCCCCCCCACAACAGTTTTACCAGGGGCCACACTACTGACAGTGTCTCTACGACCAAAATCCCAACGGCTGAGATACTCCCCAACAAAGTTCCTGTGGGTCAACACAAATCTGCCAACACGGCTGCCTCTGATAGCGTAACCGCCTTCCGCTCATTTAAATAGGTGGCCACACGGTCAGGGAGAGTGTTTTTAAACTGTTGAAGCATAATTAGCTCACGCAGCTGATCAAAAGTCTCAACTTCAGATGCAACACACCAACGATTAAAGTGGATAGCTAGTTCTCTGGCAAACTCTGTATGTGTCTGTTTGTTCTTCCCTGAAATCCTAAATCGTTGCCGATAGGCTTCAGCTACGAGCTCGTAGGCTTTTAGAACAGCAGCTTTAACTATCTGATATTTACCACTATCAGCTACACTCAAGGCCGAAAAAGCCTCTTGTGCTTTTCCAGTCAGAACACACTGCAATAACAGCGTGCGATCAGAGTCTGACCAGTTACGAACCTCTGCTAAACGTTCAAAAAGCAAGAAAAAACTTTAAAGGCATGAACTTTAAATTAATAGAAACATCAAGTCCTGGTCTGAACCCAGTTCCATTTGACCTGGACGGTTCCAAATTTCCCTGCTCAGTGAGCTTACCATCTCTAATTAAGTCTAGCCTGTAGCGTTCTAACTGCAACTTTTCCCTGGCCTCCTGCTGGATCAATTCTACCTCACGGATATGGGCCTCCTGTCTTATCTTCTCCAATTCAAGCTCTCCACGTGCCCACGCCTGCTGATACTGCAGCAGCACAAACTCCTTGTGCTCCTCGAAAGAGAAAGCTCCTGTAGGACCTAAATCATCAAAAGAAGACATCTTAGGCAATTTATCTGAAGACCTGGGACTCTCTCTGACATTAGGCTCACTTTTACTAGGTAACACACCTAATTCAATCAAGCCTGCTTTCAATGTACCCAGCATATTATCCTTACGGATTATCTTGGCAAGAGTGACTTCATAATGCTCTGCAACCTTTCTTAACTGCTCCTTAGTGCAGACTGCCAGTTCCTCTTCACTTGGACTCTGAACAAATTCGTCTAACGAGAACATGGTTAGAACCCGAAATATTCAACACTAGTTAGGCTACTTGAAAAAATACTTCAAAAACTAAATAATAAGTGAGGCTACACAAACCATCCGGCATACCATTTATACTACTACCTCTCATCTGGACTGGAAAATTGTAAAGAGCCTTGTCCATACCCGGTGTGCAACAAGACAACCCCAAGAAGGAACCAGTCTCCCCTGGCTGACTATCACCCAACTAACTTGCTGCTGGAGCCTATTCTTCAGTGGCTTGCCGGGCTCGTGGAATGTATACACCCACGGAGCCTATTGCGCCCCCGGGATTACCACCAAAAACAAATGTAAAAACCTAAAAACGAGTCCAAGAACACGTTCTTAGCTTACCGGGAAAATGAGTTCCAACCAGCTGAAGGGGTGTCAAACTATGCAGCACACCAGGCCAAACAGAGCGTCCCATCAGTCCAGATTAACGAAGAGAAAAAATCTAAACCTCTCTCCACTAGCAACAAATGGAAAAAAACTGTGTGGATCCCCCTCCAAACAAATGTTAAAAGCATCAACAAAAAAACTCTAGGGGTTGAAAAAAATAATCTCAGACAAGCTCCCATTTGTTACACCTGGCTCAGATGTGCAACAAATGAAGGAGGTCCACACAGTATGTTGCAATGATCACTGAATTTATTACCAACTAAATCAAGAATAACGTAGTAAAAACAATGTGTGAAGGTATGGTTTGCTTTAACGAGGCCACTCAGCTCTGCTGTGAGCATGTGATGAGAACAACACAGACTGGGTGGAGTCGTCACAACAATCAAAATGAATGCCAGCTTACACCTGGTGTGATGGCTTCAGAAGTCTTGTGACGGCATTCTGGTGTCCACTTTCCTCACACACACGTCACCGACGATAAAGCAAACCTCAATTGTCCATAATAACCGACCTTACTGCTACTACATTGCCAATAGTTGTACATATTGGCTGTAGTTGTCATTTGCGGGCCTCTGCTAAAGCAGGCATGTCATGTTGGCAGACAAGAGTCCTCCAGCTCAAGGTTAGTCACACACCAGTCAAGAGGCAGAGACCAGGCTTGATGAGAGACCAGAGTAAATTTAGAAGGTGGGAGTAATCCACACTGGCGCAGGTAGTACTGCACCTTCCACTCACTAGTCTGCGGATAACTCAGCAAAGCACACTGGATACAATAAAAGGATTATTATAATTATTTTTTTTCACCCGCCCTATGCAAACATGCGCTTGAAATATCAAAGTGCAGCTAAAACCCATTAGCTGACTTTGGGTGACTGCCAGTCACAACCCAGGAGAAGGACAGTGTTCAGCATGATCACATTTGACCCAGCATGGAGTTTAATGGCTTCCCAGTGAAGGTAAACTGCAGCCAGGGGAGGATATGTTTAGTAAATATATGACATCCAAACAAATAAAAGGGAGTTTTCACTTAAATGAGTAGACCGTCTTTATTTTTTTACATTCATATGGTGCAGGAATATTATTTCAGGTGAAGGTCAAAAGCAAAACTTGGCCAAAACAGTAGTGCATAGGTCGACTTGCCTCACTACAACTAGTAGGAACATACTAGTTGGTCCCGATATAAAAATACCGCAGTCTTTCAGTCTTTTTCAAAATGTACAAGATATGTTACAGTCAAGCGTCACTCACAGTAGAAACAGTGGACATGAAACATTGACAACTTTAGATGACCTTCTTCAGCTCGTCGTACAGAACCAGCACAAAGGCCCCGCCCATGCCTCGGAGCACGTTGGACCACGCCCCCTTAAAGAACGCCTTGCCGCCCTCGTCGCGCACAATCTTCCTCCAGCAGTCCATGGTGCCGGAGTACATGATGTCGGCTGAGGGAGGGAAAAGGAAGTCCGAATGTTTTGTTAAACGAACATACGATTTGTTAACGGATTTATGCAACGATCCACGTTAAAGGGCAGCTACTAGCTAGCTAGCCATACCTCCTTTGCGGCCGGACTGCATCATCATGCGCCGGCGGACGGTGTCGAAGGGGTAGGACACGAAGCCGGCGACAGCGGTCACCGACTGGGCGATCATCCAGCTGACGAAGATGTGAGTGTTCTTGGGATCGGGAAGCATGCCTGCAGGAGAGAACAGTCACATACCAATACAGGCAAATTCAACATGCACAACGTGACGGCGCTTGCTAGGGTCGCGTCACAAACGCAGGACTCACCCTTGGCCGTGTCATAGACGCCAAAGTAGGCCGCTCTGTAGATGATTATGCCCTGCACAGAGACACCGAAGCCCTGGTACAGGCCCTTGATGCCGTCAGACTTTGAGATCTTCACCAGGCAGTCGCCCAGGCCCTTGAACTCGCGGCTGGTCCCGGCCCTGCCCACGTCGGCGGCCAGGCGCGTCCTGGCGAAGTCGAGCGGGTAGACGAAGCACAGCGAGGTGGCGCCCGCGGCACCACCTGACGCCAGGTTGCCGGCGAAGTAGCGCCAGAACTGCTTGTGCTTGTCCACGCCGTCCAGGAAGATATTCTTGTACTTGTCCTTGAAGGCGAAGTTGAGGGCCTGCGTGGGGAAGTACCGGATGACGTTGGCCAGGTTGCCCCTCCAGAAGGACAGGAAGCCCTGCTCCTTGGGGATCCTCTTGACGCAGTCAATGATGCCCTTGTACTGCATGTCCGCGGTGATCTGTCTGCTGGCATGTTGGACCTGTGGAGCACGACGGATTCATTCATAACGCACATCAATACTACTGAGGATCTGTTGAAACTGTGGTTGCCCATTTTAAACGTTGTGACTGCACGGAACACTACACACCACAGATCCCTCAGTGCAGTCTGACGCCAATGTCATACCAATGGTTAACTCTTGACGACCACCCCATGCAACATTTTATTGCCCCACCTCTCCCACACTCGTGACTGAAGGCCCAGTCAGTGCAATGGAAAGCGTTGGCTCAGGTCCACGCCGCCCTTGTGCGACCTTGATAAGAACATGCCACTGATAAACTGTCTAATTCAAATAACTGACAGTATTCTAACTTAGGACCAGCTCTGGCATACTATGGACGAGGAGTCACCCAAGTGATCAAACAGCTAAACTATTTTTTTCCAGTCTCTTGCAAACCAATTTTCAGTGGATAAGCCTATGGCAGGGGCGGCACCGGGGATTTTGGGGCCCGTGAAAAGAAACCATATAGGGCCCCACCACGGCGAGCGGGAGAAAAAAAACCATCATTATATATATATATGGACCCATATAATACTGTGATACTTTTGCCATGTGGTTAAATGAGGTTTGCTTGGAGTATCACGTTAGAGAACTTTATTTTCTTCATGTTTGTTTAAGTAGGTTATTTATTATGTAAGAGAGGGTGACAGGGGCCCCTCCAGTACATTTTGTTTTATTCTTTGATACAAATTTCAGTCCATGAACCAAATTATTTCGCCAATTTCACTGTAGTTATGTCACCAATTACTTTAGAAGAAAATAAACTTTTTAATTTCAGTCTTTTAGAGCCCCCTGGACAGGCCAATGAATAAGATAAACTGACAGAAGTTAAGTAAAGTAATTATCGGCAACATCATCGCAAGCAATATTTGGCCAACCTATCAGATCAGATGGTCACTCAAACAGATGATTCGAGAAGCACCAAAACCAACTTGAGACAGAACAACGTCGAGCATTACGGTGTGTGTGTGTGTGTGTGTTACACGCACCTGGAGCAGGAGCTTCACTCGCTCGATGGGCGCAACAGCGGTCTTAGATATGGCAGCAGCGATGCCACCGGCCAGAAAGTCCTTGGCGAAAGACATGGCTTGGTCCCCCATCGTTTAAAGTTGTTGTTGTTGTTGTTGTTGTTGTGTTGTCACGTCCGAGTCCCTTCCCTTCCCTTTCCCCCGCAGGACCCGTAAGCTTCGCCGGCTGAGCTGAAGTGACACGGAGAGAATCAAGGGAATGGGACTTAAGAAGGCAAAACGCGCACTTGGATCCTCGTGTTTGATTGGTGCACACGTTCCAGTGGGCGGGGATCTAATGTCCCCCCCCCCCCCACTTCATTACCCCAAATAAGTTTAAAGTAAAATCCTCCACAATGCAACACAGTACAGTACTACTCATACTCAAGGTCATATGTCACATTTAAGTAGTCCTGAACCAGCTGAAGAGGGGTCCATTCCATCAAGTTAATGACCCCAGTGGACAAATACATCATGAGTCTACAATCTATTGTGTAAAATCTATGCAATTTGTTCTGAATCACACGAATGCGCCAAGGTTTTTTAATAGAGTACGCCGAGTACAAAGATTATGTTACATTTAGCACTAGAGGGCAGCCAGGGAGAGTAAATACTGCGGCGGTGGTAGTGGGGTCGTGTGTTTATTCGTGACACAAATAAATATCACTTCCCCTGTTACCTTTGGCACAGTGGTGAAAAAGCCGCCACTGTGAAAAATGCAGACACAATGCAGGTGGTTTGTATGATTTTAAACACATTGTAAAATCAAAATATACAGACATTCAACAGTAAAATGTAAAGGAAGTGTATGCCAAATAAAGATGCATATTCTCTAGTGAAGGCCGTCCACCACAGGCAGGACTCTTTGTTTTCAGTGAAACATTTTGATCGTTTAGACAAAAAACAATAATACAAAATAAAAAAGTTCAACCGTTAAACCGCATACTTTATTACGGCACAACTAGTCATGTACATGTACATGTCCCGGTCCATGTCAAGGCACATCATGGACTTGATTCACCTAGTGGCCATCCTCGTATTTGTTCCAAGTACTTGGAACAAACATGGCCGCTCAGTACATAAGGTGCATATGTGAACAGTCTCAATCATTAAACCACACTCCTATACATCGGGAATATTTCCGATGGAAATACAATACAACGGTTTTCAAAGACATTAATTTCCCTCTGCGAATACACCGACGCTCAGTCCCCTGAGGACTAATATTAATACAAGCTGCATAGTTAAAACTGAAGACACTGAGAAATCAATGAGAATGTGACGTTGAGGTGAACACACAATACATCTTCACATAATACAGGGCTGTGTTTTTTTTTTTTTCTTCGAGGTATCTGATTGAAGGAATAGCAGTCGAGAAATGTCAGCGGAGCAGAACATAAAAAACAAATTACAAACAAAACACAGAACAAAAACTTGTTGACTTGTCCAAAAAAATGAATACGCAACTCGCCTCCACCTAAGTCCTTGTCTTATGACCTACAGGTCATTGTGAGCATCAGTGATAATCCACTTTCAGTTCAGTTGTTCACCAGCGGTTCTTGTAGGACTCCTGCGACCTGAAGTTCCTGTTCCTCAAATAGCGCCGGACCTCTTCCAGCTCGTAGGGCCCCAGGCTCTGGTCCACACCCGGGGCCAACGTGTAGCTCAGCGGCGAGACGATGTACCCGTTGCGGTAGAGGCACACCTGCTTGCACATCTCAAAGCAGGTGTAGAGGAGGGCCAAAGTAAGGCACGATCTGCGAGGGAATGAGAAGCGGCAGCACAATATTAACCTCAAATCAAAACCGCAATCACTGAAATGGTGCCCTCTGTCTGCACTGTTTGAGTGACCCATCTAATGAGTCTCTGTCGTGCACACAGACACACACATGCACCGGGCACACACACACGCGCACGCAGGCACACACACAATTTTCGATTGGTTTCATCGAAAAACACGAATGAATGATTGCTCAACAGGAGAGGACCTTGCACTCACACATGACCCACAGCCATCGCCAAATGACATTTGGAGGTGAAATATGAGACAGGGGCATGCTGTTCCAGGGTTGTTTCACATAGCCCGTCGTAATCCCTGCCAATGAATTACGTGGGCGGACATCGCCTGCCAAGCCCCGGCCTCTTTTTCTGTTACGTCTGCTACATGCGTAGTAATGAAGTGTGACCGTGGTTGTCTTTCAAAGCCACGAGAGTATACAGTAGGTTGACACATACGTAAGCCAGAGCTGGCCGAGAGTTACATGATGCATGTAAAGTAAAACACTGTCAGCACTATTTCAACACACAACACAATCCACTATTTCCTATTCCAGCGCAGGTAGCTCGCTCCAGGAGGAAGCCAACAAACTCAACGCTGATGCAACTTGAGAAATAATGGCAGCACGCTTGACAAGCTGTGTGTCTGTGAATGGGCTCTTGGGTCCAAAATAGTCAACTTTACTTTAAAAAAAAAGAAGTACACTGCCACATAGATGACGCTCACCTTGACAGTATTAGCAGTGAAGCCACTCCAGAGGGAGGAGATGCCCTTGTTCCTGATCATCTGCCGGAAACAGTCCAGGATTCCAGTGAAGTGTACATCAGCGCCCCCTAGATGTGGGAGGTGGGAACTCTGGGCCTGAGAATGGAACGACAGTGCACATAGGCTTAGCATGTGATGGCAGAGTAGAACAGTATGCAAGCAAAGTCTAGCTTTTAAAAAAGGTAAGGGAAAAAGTAGGCCATCATTTATTACATAAATAAATGCTATAAATGTATCTATACTGCAGGCATCACTGTAAGAATAAAGGAAAAAAGATTCAATTTCTACCATATGCATATTAACATTGTAAACACATTACTGACACAATTAGATTACACTGTGTGTATATTATATATAGATATTATATATATATATATATATATATATAACAGAAAGCCAACATAAAAAGGGATAAAAGCTATGAAAATTGAGTGTGAAAGAATATCGACAGGGACCCAAATCGTATGGATTATGTAAACCATCTCTTGTGTAAAACTACTTCAACCACAAAAATGGAGACGGCTGAGGGAGTTCAGTTTCTTTTTTTTGCAGCCGACAATCGTGATAAAAATCACCAATTAGCAACAACTTCTCCCTCTGGCTCAGAAGGCTGCACTTGTCTGTCTGGAGAGCGGCAGATAGACACGTTCGGTGCCATGCGGCTAGATTGCTCTGCAGAAACACAGTGCAACAAGTCCCACCGGCTCTGCTCTACAGAAGCCATCACTCAGATGGATTTGGCAATCAATGTTTTCCTGTGTTACGCAGCCGTGAGGATGAAAACAAATATATAGACAGAGAGACGGACAGATAACGAGAGAGAGAGAGAGAGAGAGAGACAGAGACAGACAGGCAGACAGACAAACGAATAGATAGATAGACAGATACAGATCGATTACATCCTTTCGCCCGAACACATTTACATGGTGACCTTGTCCAAACAAAACTTTGAAAATAGATTTTAAGCTTTCCTCAACCGTCTGTAAATAAATCTTCAAACAATCAAGAGCAAAGCAATCACGTATGATGAGCCACATGGAACCCTGATGAAATCCTAAAAAGTCAATTTTCCAGTTGAATGAACTGGAAAGACATTACTCCCAGTCTGCCATTCGCTGTGATAGTGACCACGACTATGTTTAGAGGACTTATCTATAGCGTCTGGTCTGCAGATCTGGGCCCTCCACATTCACATTCACATTCACATTCTCAGCTGCTGTCTGTAAGGACCTCGTGGTGCCTAATTATAGCCCACGTAGCACTGTGTCCTTTGCAGAGCCATTGTTCAGCAGGCATCCTTCCTCCCAGAAATCAGTCTGCTGCATGCTAGGACTGTTGGTGTGGAGATCCTGAGCCACAGAGCGTGGAATGGCCTTCCCATCTCTGGCATTTTATTATTCATTCACACCAGAACTTTTTTTAAAGGAAGGTTTGTCTGGCAGTCTTTAGTTAAAACCTTGACTGACCAAAAAAAACCCCCCAAAAAGGCTAATCCAATAGCAATGACAAAACTGCCCCCTGGTGGACAGAATTGAACACAACATCCAAAGGAAGCGTCGTCCACTCGTACTTTACCTGCATCTTCCTCTTGACCGTGTCGAAGGGGTAGGACAGGCTCTGCGCCACGCCGGCGGCCAGGCAGCGTTGATGAAGTTCTGCAGGGAGTTGAAGCGGAAGGGCGGCTCCTGCCACAGCTTTTCCCAGTTCATGTACACCGCGAAGCAGCCCACGGAGAAGGGGAAGGCACCTGCAGCAAGTAGAAGGGGAGCGTGGTTTAGAAAGCCTCGCATCGGACTCCTCATGAACAGGAAACAGGTTTCCTTACGTGCGTGCATAATGTGCCCCTGCTCCAATTCTGGAGGATGGGACACATTTAGACACAATGCAGTCGTGTCACGCATAGACTCACAAATATGTTGATTCTTTCTGTTGTGAATTTTAACATTTCGCCCAAAAACAACAAATTAGATTCTTTCCCCCTTTGGTTGGAAAGTGACGATGAGTGTTTCTGAAATGTTGCGGTACAATATAATGAACAATTAAAATCACTATTTTTTTGCTGACAGGAAGACCATTTCTGAAAATATTTTGGCATGCTAACTTTGTACCGTCGAGCTCTGAATACTAAAAAGAGGCTGTTGCTCACTGAAACAAAAACCAGTTAACAAGCAGTGATCAAATGGGCAATGTCATTAAAATGGTAAAATCTGCCCAGCATGCATTGTAGCCCCTCAGCATTTTGAATAAGTCATATCGCACATGAATACTGGAGGAGATGAACATGCATTATGTACCCAATACTGTGAGTGTGAAGCCCCTATAGAGTGCCAGAAGTCCTTCACTCCGGTAGACGCTGCCGAGGGTGTGCAGGACCCCCGCGTACGTGGGCTCCCTGCAGTTCTGCACGATGAGGCGGGTCTCTGCCACCTCCAGAGGGTAGGTGGCCAGGGCCGCGGCGATGCCGGCGATGCCCCCCGCCAATATGGCCCTCCACTGGGACACGTAGCCCAGCTCGTCCATGTGCAGGTGAACTATCCTGGAGACAGAGACAGCCCAAGGATGAGAATCAGTGCGGAACAACACGTAAAATACCTCAAATATTCTCAGCCAGGTTAAATGTTAAACCCTTTTCCAGCTTATCTGCCTGTCCATTTAAATATTAAACATCTTAATATTCTTAACATTTATATCCAGAGTATTCATGGGAAGATTGTCAAAGTTGTAATAACCTTAATTTGGTTTGCATGTTGTCTGTTCTGTCTTCTTGTGTAGAAAGTTAATATTATCTTTCTGTCTATCTTTTATTTATAATCTATGTCGTAGAAGTTAAGTTCCAAGTAAGTAACCAATCCCAGCCTCTTGTTCCTGGAACATTTTGTACAGTAAGTACGGTACATGCCCCCACCCCCACCCCACCATGTGTTTGGTTGGTGGCACACTGTTTACTGTACATGTAAACAGCTGCACTGAAGAAGCGCGTCTTACATTCCTTTACGACCATCAACACTATAATAACACTTATCCTTAACCTTTGTCCTTTAGTAACCCCCAGACTGCTGTGTCTGGTGACGCCACAACGTGGACTGAGGGAACGCTGCGATCTGATTGGACGAGCAGGGAGGGTGCGGCTCGGATGTCAAACGCGGAAGTTCATGAGGACATAGCTTATGGCGATCGATCGATCAATCAATCAATCAAATAAGTCCATATATCTATGTTGCCCGTGTGTCTAAACGAGGCACAGTCACTCAAATGTCGAAATGCATCTGTTGTTGACTGAAAACGGCGCATGTGTGCTTGGTTTAGTCACACTGAAGTGAGCCTAGTCCTAGTCCCCTCAAAACACAGCAGAAACAAACAGATCAATCATGGAGGTGATGCTCTTGATTAAATCACTCACTTCTTGTAGGCTGCCAGGTGCACCGCGCTGTAGGGGAACAATCTGAGACAGGAGACGAGGTTTCCTTTCCAAAAGCCCCGAAGTCCTTCGTTGGTGTAGATGAGAAGGAAACTTTGCCAGAACGCCCTCTTGCAGTGGAAGGTGCCCACTTGACTTTTGATTTTGACGACTTCCAGCGGAGACGTGACCGACTTACTCAAGATGCCCGCGAAGCCGACACACGAAAAGCTTTGGGAACTCGTCAGTCGCTCGTCTTTTTTAATTGTTGCCATTTTGAATCGGCTTTCAACCCCGAGAGTCTGGAATGATCACAGGGGAGCCATGTAAACAAGTTGTTTACTTGAACAACTAACCCTAAGTATAGACGAGAGAGAGAGAGTACCTGCGGCCAGCAGCAGCAGCAAGTGGGTTTGTTTGTGTCAACACGTCATCATGGTCGGTGTCGTGTAGTTCAACAACAGACCGACAGGTGGGGCTATTTCGCCTCCAGAGTGTAAGTGTTTTTTCCCCCCCCCTTTTAAAAAAATCAAATATATATATATATAATTTTGGTATTTTTACATTATATTTTTTATATAGTATTTTTTTTAAGTTGACTTACTTACCTGTACATATTAGTTCTTATAAGTATATTTTAGATACTCATATTTATACATTTTATTGCAATATTGCAGTTCTTTTTTTACAGTATTTCTTGTTATGAAATATCTGCAGTTGTACATTTGTAAATCGACAATTGTAATAGATATGTTTTGTTTTGTTTCACTTACCACTCGCTTTGGCAATGTAAATGTACGTTTCCCTTGCCAATAAAGCTCTTTACGTTTAATTGAATTGTAAGAAAAGTGTGTCTGGACGATAGTGGCGCAAGTCTCAAACCTTTACATTGGCCCCATGACACGTCACTACCCTAATAATGATGCAGCATGATGTATTTAATTTACAGTTGCGTTTACTGTGATTTAAGTCAGCTATGGAACAACCAATTGTATTTTATTTCAACCTTGTATTTTTGTATTTTATCAAGAATGATTGTTTATTAATATTTAAGTTTACCCATCAAGATAGACCAAGTAATTGCCCATTGTCACTATACTAATTAAATTTATTGAGCTTCTAATTCACAGTTTAGAAAACGAATCTAGTCATATTAGTAATACTGTCGTCCCTGTCTTGTTTAATCCCTGCAGAGAGAAACCCCATATTCTCTCTCTGTCTCTCTTTCCTTTCCCCCCCACCCCCGCCTTTTTTCTCTCTCTCTCTCTCTCTCTCTCTCTGTCTCTCTCTCACTTTCTCCCTCTCCCTCTCTCCCTCTCTCTCTATCTGAATGGGCCAGGGAGGTGGGTAGAAGTAATCATTCCTCCCTTCACTCCTCTCATTTTAATCATCTCTCAATGGCAGCCCTAATGATAATACACTGCAGGCATGAGTCATTGAAATGGCACTTTCACAGATAGCCAATGGTTTCATAACTAGACAGTCGTGGAGATAGAGTCTTTATGACATGCAGAAAATAGATGAGGTCCCGTTAAAATCTGTGTTCTGGAACCAAGTGTACATTTCGTGTGCGTCAGCTGCTACATCTGAGCATCTACTGTATGAGCTCATAGAACAGCACAGCTCACGGAACAGCTCATAGAACAGCGCTGCTCATAGAACAGCTCAGCACGTTGCTACAGAACCTGGAATCCGAAGCATGGAGAACGTCCCGAGTTGAAAACGAGGCTTTCTTTTCTGCTTTGCACCCAGAGAGCAATAAAAGACTCGAGGCTTCCTTTGAAAGCGCTGCGGACGCAAGATCTCCCTTTGATCCCACTGTCCCCATGCGTGTGTCTCCCTCTCAATGCCAGAGATAGCGGGAGTGTCGTGGCTTTCTTTCAAGATAACACGGTTGAGATGTGCGCTCAAATGCGACATCTTATCCATATCTGCCCGGGTAGTTTTGCCCAGGCAGTTGTCCCCATAAGAGTGCCCTACCGGCCCCCTGCCACCGTCCTCCCTTTGTCTCTGTCATTGTCCCCCAGCACCCCCTGCCTCCCCCCCCCTCCTTGCTATTTGTATAGAATACAGATAGAGAACTGCAGTCTTCCTGTATGTATATTCGCCGCCGGCCATCTCCCCGGAGGAGCACTTCCTCCAGGGAGGCTAGCGCGGGAGCAGCCGCCGTCCTCCGGGGCCCCCGGCGCGGAGCAGCAGGTGTAGGCCGGCCAGGCCATTGTCATGCTGGGGACCTCATGTGCACATCACCCCTTGATCTTCCACTTTGAAGTGCTTGTTGTGTATGTGACTGTCACAGGGGGCTCTTATGCGGCCCTGGCCAGGAAGGGGACCGGCCTGCACGCGTCGGGTCAACAGAGGGCGCCGGTGAACCAGAGGAGACACGTGCTCCAGGCTCATGCAGACCTCCACCTCCTTCCTTTCTCCTCCTCCTCCTCCTCTTCCTCCTCCTCCGCATACAGGCGCTGGTGCCAGGCTCACAGACTGGTGCAATAAAGTTCTCACCTCATTATCTGAGACAGCTACATCACAGCCTTGTGTTGGGGGTGGGGGGGGGGGATGGGGTGGAAGTGGGGGTATAGTCTCGGGGGTGGGGGATGAGAGTTGGGTGGGGTGGGTGAGAGTAAGCCATTGAATTGGTGAGAGAACAGAGCTGATTCATTCATGTGGCTGTGTTGACACCTTTGAGGCCAGCAAGGCTGGAGCCACACTGCAACACTGCAACACTGCAACACTCTCGGGCTCACTTTACAGGAAGGGGGGGCCCGCACAGAAGCCATCATTTCTCTTTCTAATGAATTGTTCCTATGATGGGCTAACTGTGAAAATGTTCGTAAGGGTTGTTAGAAAGGGCTAGCGTAACTTTGCACCTCATTACAAACAATAGACGTCTTGGGGAGAGAATATTAAGTAATTCTTTAAGACACAAAGTGTTTAAAAGTTCTTGATGGATGTGCAAATTGTATTTCTTTGAGAGACATTGAGAGAGCAACACAGGTTTGCCCAGCGATGCGCAGCAGAATGTGCGAAAGGACAATACAATGACAAATAACGTACAAATTGGAGGAATAGAATATCCACCATATTTACAGTATATACAGCAACATTAGACATTGATTGTAATCAGGGGATTTGATTTTAAGTTCTAGGAATATGTTTTGTTGTTGCTCAATGAAGTTGTATTACATTTTACATCATACATTTTAATAAATGAATGCTAATATGCTTATATGGTTGTATTAAGCTTAAAGCACTTGTTTTGTTTAATCTTAGGCTTGATGTGTTTCTTCAATGAGGCAGAGGAAACAAGGATCTATTGGGGGCGGGTTTGGGGTGGGGTGCTGGGGGGGTTTTAAGGAGAACCAAGAGGCTCTAGGCTCTGGGCAGCTGGTGTGTCGTCCCCTTATCTCCCTCGGTGTACAGCCAATAAATCAATATCAAATCTAAGGAACAGGAAGCCAGATGGCCTCCCTCCCTCCTCAACCCTGCCGGCCCCACAGGTCAGGGCCCTCCAGAGTCTCCCCGGCTACTGTACCTCTGGTGCTCCCGGGCCGGCCCTTTGAAGGCATACACATGTAACAGGGAACCCATGAATGACTAAGGGGGACAAATAAGCTGTTACGACTGCGGCCAAATCATTGTTTGTGTTTCCATCCACTTCAAAGACCCCGCTGTGTTTGATATGCAGCCCCCACCTCCGGACCCCCGCCCCACACCTTGATCCCCCCCCCCCCCACATACAGGTAAAGGGGGAGGAGTTAGTCCATAGAGAGAGAGAGAGAGAGAGAGAGAGAGGGAGGTGGTGGAGGGGTGAGGGGGGGGAGGGGAGTCAGTCTCTCTCCTCAGCCCTGCCTGCGGGGCGGTGGACCCAGACAAGGGGCTCTGGGGTTGTCTCTCTCTCGCTGCTCCCCCGAGAGCAATCACCCCCGCTAGACACTTTATTTATTGCAACACCCATTGATGACTTTTTTTTTCTCCTGATGACTTTTATTTCACCTTTGACGGACATTTGCATGAATTAGCGACGTGCGCGGCAAAATATCAATCACACACATGTTTTCTTTTATTTTATTTCCGTGAAAAGACCACAACTATAACCATTACATTAGTTGGCCTTCACCTTAGGGCCGGGAAAACACTTATTAGAACCCACGGCAGGAGGATACATGTGGACAGCTTCTTCCAGCGGGGTTAATGAGGTCACCTCGCTGAAGACGTCCCCGGCCGGAGCCATTTTGATTTCTGCGCAGGCCAGAGGGGTCGGGTTAAACAGTAGTTTGATTGAATGGCTGTTCACAGACCGGTGTGAAATGCCAGCTCTATTGCAATGTGGGGTCCGCGGAGGAGGAGGGGGGGGGCTCAGGGCTTTGTGTGGCCCCTAGTCTGAGTGCGGGGCCCCATTGTTGGTGTCCACACAACACCCCCTTCCCCTCTCTCTCCCCCCTCCCCCCCACACACCCCACCCCTTCCCAGACTCTCTCTCTTCTCCTCCTTTGTCTCGAGCGGTTTGACCATTTCCCTTAACACAGGTCAGGGTAGGGTCGTGACTTTGGACACAGGTCCTCCCTGTCTGTGTGTATCCCCCCCGTTCGGCAAACTCATAAAATGCGCACGAGAGAGACAGACAGATGCACTGTTGTCATGCATCATCAGAGAGGACAGTCTGCGCCGGTCCAAACAGCTGCCCACAGGAAATATGATGGAGGGGGGCTGGGAGTCTCGCCTCCCGTGGGGGTTAAGTGACGGCACGCGTCCAGACCGCACCAACCGTCCCCATTCATCACTTTTATTGATACTAAACATCTAAATGTGCGATTCATTGGTTTCGAGGTCACACGGTGGAAATGCAACGAAGAATTTTCAATTTCCAGATTCATGCCGGTGAGAAACATTTCTATCATATTGCAAAACGCAAGTGAGGAACTGAACAACAACAGGATAGCGGGGGGGGGGGGGGGGGGAGGTTAGTGTAGGTAGTAGTGTGTGTGTAACTCCCAGCCAAAGTGCTCTGAGGTTGACCCCCTAGTGTCCGCAGTCTTTACCTGTGGGCATCCTTGACAGGTATAACCCCTGCATAACCCCGAGCTGCTGCTGCTGCTGCTGCTGCTGCTGATAAAGAGGTATCTGAAATCAGTATCTGAACACAGGTGTAGCTGGATATTTATTACCGCCTGGCATTAATGAAGAACCACGTTATCTCACCTGAATAGTAAACTACAATGACAACCACAGCAATAACAACAACAACAATTTCAAACAATTTCAGCCCGAGCTATGCTGCTGGGCAGGGTCAGGACAGGTTCTGGCCTCTCTCTCCCCGCCCCCTCTCTCTTTCTCTTTCTCTTTCTCTTTCTCTTTCTCTTTCTCTTTCTCTTTCTCTCTCTCTCTCTCTCTCTCTCTCTCTCTCTCTCTCCCCTCTCTCTCTCCCCCCTCTCTGTTTCTCTCTCTCTCTCTCTCTCTCTCTCTCTCTCTCTCTCTCTCTCTCTCTCTCTCTCTCTCTCTCTCTCTCTCTCCCTTCCTCTCACCCACTCTCTCTATCTCTCCCTCCCCCTCTCTGTTTCTCTCTCTCTCCCTCTCCCCCTCTTTCCATCTCTCTTTCCCTCCCCCTCCCTCCCCCTCTCTCTCTCTCTCTCTCTCCTGGGCCTCTGCCTTATCATGAGCCAGCCTTGGTGCAGATAAGAGGAGGGACTGTAGGGGCCGTCGCAGCGGTGTGCACGGCACAGGTCAACACAGTGTGAGGAGGAGGAGGCAGAGAAAGAACAAGGTGGACGAGAGCGTTACCTGATAAGGATCGCCGAGGGGCTTTTGATGTGCAGGGCGGCGGGGGGGGGCTGCTACAGGGTGTCATGCTGGGAGGATGAGACCCGCGACACGGCAGGTACAAACAAGCCGGCCCTTGAAGAGCGGATAGTCAAACAAACGGACAAAGGACTTAGCGGTGAGGCTCTGGTAATATGTAGTGGAGCACGCGCGTTGCAGACACACACACACACACACACATATGCATACAAACACACACACACACACACAGATAAATGCACTCAAAGCAGCAACTACAGCAACCAGGCCGTCAGGTTATGTAAGAGCAACGAGCCAGTTGTGTGTGTCAGTGTGTCAGTGAGTCAGTGAGTCAGAGGGTCAGACCCACTCTGTGTGAGCCGTGATCACAGGTCAGCTCCTTCAAAACGCTGAAATCATTGCGTGTCAAATGAAGGGGAACTAAATACACACAACACACACACACACACACATACACCATTGTCCTTTGAAGCATTTTTTTTTCAGAAAGGAGAGGAGGGTGGGGTGGGGGGTGGTGTTGGGTAGTAGAGGAGTTTCTCCTTTAGCATTTTCATGGACTCGCCCCATGCGGAGGAGGCCAGACGGAGCCTGGGGCTGGAGTACAAGCCGTGGCCTGAGCCGCATAGCTCTGTGTCTGACCCAGGGGAGGATGAAGGCAGCGTAGCCTCAAGTGACCAGGCAGGCAGGCAGGCAGGGGGGGGTCGGGGGTTAGCAGTTACCATGGCCCCTGCGTTTCCCCTCAGTGACAGTCCGATTGCTGGGTGGATATTTATTATACCCCCGTAACGTCCGAACGTCCATCTCCGTCGGCCCGTCCTGCGCTCGCTCATGTATGCATGTGTCTGTGGGGATGTTTGTGTGTATGTGTATCACGTCACTACAGCGTTGCTCCGACAGATGTCTGTCTTCGGGGAGATCCCCCATTGTAGAAATCACGACTGTTTTAGTGGCCCTGATTTCGCTTTATTGCTTGATTGCTTTGCAAATATCTGTTGTCGCACAAGGTTTGGAGACAATTGATAGGAGAAAATATTCTTCATAAACAAAACTACTCTCTCTTTCACACTCACGCACAGACATGCACACACGCGCACACACACACACAGACACACATGTGTGTGTGTGTGTGTGCGTGTGTGTGTGCATGAGTCTGTGTGTGTGCGTGTGTGCATGTGTGTGTGCATGAGTCTGTGTGTGTGTATGTGTGCGTGTGTGTGTGTGCGTGTGTGCATGTGTGTGTGTGTATGTGTGTGTGTGTATGTGTGTGTGTGTGTGTGTGTGTGTGTGTGTGTGCATGTGTGGTGTGTGTGCATGAGTCTGTGTGTGTGCGTGTGTGCATGTGTGTGTGTATGTGTGTGTGTGTGTGCATGTGTGTGCATGTGTGCATGTGTGTCTGTGTGCGTGTGTGTGTCATGAAGTCTGTGTGTGTGCATGTGTGTCTGTCTGTGTGTATGTGTGCATGTGTGTGTGTGTGTGCATGTGTGTGTGTCTGTGTGTATGTGTGTGTGCACGTGTGTGTGTGTCCACGTGTGTGTGTGCTCGAGGACATCAAAGAGTCTCTGGGAGTGAGAGTCCAGCTGGCCCACGATGGTGCGAGGTTCTCTTCTCTCTCTCTCTCTTCTCTCTGTCTCTCTCTCTGTCTCTCTCCCAAGGATCTTGTTTGTGTAGAGGATGTTTACTGATCCCAGGAGAGACAAACAGTGTCTTCTTTTTGTTTGTAGGCACCCTAACTCAAACAGAGGCCTGTGAGGTTCTGCCCGTTCGTACACGAGAAAGTTAGTCTGGGGAGGAGGGCGTGAGAGGAGGATGTGTTGTATTGTTGTCCAGTGTTTACCTTGTTAGCCCCCCCCTTTCTTCTCAACACTTCCACGCCGCTTCCCATATGAGAGTGACCAGGGACCAGACCGGCGATAACTGGCCTGGAACTCTCTCATGGTCATAATTAGAAAGAGCCTTTTACTCATGGATTAGTCTCAGGGTCCGTGGTTGTTACAATCAGAACGGTGGATGTCAAGTGATGCGCTTGATTTGGCGTGAAGTAAACACGGCTAAAATGTTGTTGTTTTCAAGTGTCAAGCGGAGTGACTAGATAACTGTAGATTATTTTATTTGATTGATTGTATTTGAAGTATCTAAAATGTACTGATGTGTCTGTAAATGGATTTAATACACGTTGTAAACCACAAGGTGTCACTCTTACGCACCACTATTACACCCACGACACTATTAAAAAAAAAATGATTCCCCACGTTGAGATAGATACTGTAAGTTGTTACCCAGATGATATTCATTATTGTATTATAATGGCTCCAATGTGTAACAGCTGTCACATGATGATGGACATACTGGAGTAATTGTATTGTAAGTTGTTGAAAGTGTCAGAAGGATCATTTTAATTGATCCATAACTCATCTGTGTTAGTGTTTGTAGTTTCTGAGTAGAATGCCAACTTAAACAAGATCTATAAGCATACAAGCTCAACGTAGCCTTTCCCCATATCTTGTTTGTCCTCATGAGTTTAATGTCTGCAAACCATTATCATCATTATTATCATCATCATGGTTTACATATACATACAAGGGGTGTAAATCACTTCACCGTCCACATCTGCCCTATGTATTGGCCCCCACGGTCGCTGCGTTTCCTTCCACGGCTGTAAATCACGGCGGAGCGTTAAGAACGCTGTGGTTGTGCAACACGCACACTTCCCCCGCACCCTGCAGGGGGCACGACGCGTCAACACCGTTCATCTGTCACCGCCGTTCAAATGTAACACAGTCGACTCACAGCAGACAGTGAGAGGCTATCGTTTGACCTCAACGGTGACTTATCTGGACATTTATAGTCCTGCAAATTAGACTGATGGTTTCATCACCCTGAAATGTGGACGTTAGTTCAGTAATTCATTCATTCAGATGTCTCTGATGAAGAGGACGTGATTCGTCAGGACGTCCACAATTAGGCCTCCGTTCGCGTTGTGCAATGATCCGTCAGGGGTTTTGATTCATTTAAATGAAGTCACGTTAATCTTCGTCGTTACACGTCACTAAACTACCGTCCACTTAGGTCTAGACATGTTGTTAATATTCCTGTCATGCGGTGTTGTGTAAGAAATGTTTTTAATGTTAAGATAATGTTATGTTAAGATAAGATAGAACTTTATTCATCCCGAAGATTCTTTAGAAGGAAATTCTTGTGCCAGGTTGCATAGCAATAGAATAAAACAATAGAGAAATAAACAATAGAATAATAACAATAAAATAACAGATTTACACGTTGACAGTAAGTCTAAGTCCTAGGAGAAGTATAAAAATATAGGTGAAGTATAAAAGTATAGGTAAGATAAGATATTCAGTCCGCAAACACAATTTGGCAATAATTGAAGTGTAATAAAGGGGTAATAATAATAATAATAATAAGAGAAAGTATTGCACATGATATAAAGAATATTAAGAATATTGCACAGAATGATGAAAGGTAATGTAGCATGGTAATACTGCAAGGATAATATTGAGAAGTATTGCACATGACATTAAGAGTATTGCACATGATGATGAGAGGAGATGGTAATATTGCAAGGTAATATTTAGAGGTAACATGATATTAATAACACACATGATATTGAGAATATTGCACATGATGCTGGGAAGAAATATTGCACATGATATTCAGAGGATAGCACATGATGATGAGAGAAGATGAGAGGTAATATTTAGAGGTAACATTATATTAGTAATATAGCACATGATATTGAGAGTATTGCACATGATGATGATGAGAGGAGATGAGGAGGTGGTAATATTGCAAGGTAATATTTAGAGAGGTAACATGATATTAATAACACACATTATATTCAGACTATTGCACATGATGATGATGATGATGATGATGATGATGAGAGAGGATGAGGAGATGGTAATATTTACAAGGTCATATTTAGAGAGGTAACATGGTGTGAACGTGTCAAGTGTACAATAACGTCATCATAACAACAATAATAATAAACACACACGTCTACATAATATTATAGAAGTCTCCACAAGGCAGCGCAGCACCTGTGCGGACTTCCTGTGTTGTCGTTCCCGCCCGTCGGACGGACCGGGGCTCCACAACCGTACCCGACCGTAACTTGTACCGTACGAGCGAGCGACGTACGGGTAGCGGCCCACACAAACCGAGGTACGGTACCGTGTTCATATTTGTCGGCGTATCGGTTTCGATTTTTCGACTCTTTCAACTCTTTTGTTTCACCGTTTTTTTCCCCTTCGACTTCCGGACAGAAACCAAGCTGCCCCCCTTCTCCTCCGCACACAGGTAGGCTGCGGCGGAGGCGGAGGCGGCGGCGGCGGGACGAGTTTCGGTTGTCGGCGGCGAGGAAGCAAATTAAAAAAAAGAGAAATGCGACAATGCGCGTATTTATGATGAGCACCTGGATGTGAAACCGTAGTCGGTACGTTCGGTCCGTTCGGTCCATTCGTACGCGTCGGTGTTTTGATAATCGACTGGGTTTCCGCCAGTATCGGGTCTGTTTGTTGTTGTTTTTGGTTGGTTGGTTGTTTACCGCTCAAGGTGCACCAGGACGACTCCGCTGAAGGTGAGCCTCGTCCAGGTGGAGCTGCTGTTAAGTTGCTTTACTTTACTTTACTTGACTTGACTTGACTTTACCTGACGGTGTGTGTTGTGGCTTTACTTTACTTTACTTTATGGCCCCTTCTGTCTGTCTGTCTGTCTGTCTGTCTGTCTGTCAGTACTTCCACACGTCCATACTTGACGTCAGTGGAGCGATAAGCACCGACCACCAGCTGACAGGTCGCTCCGTGAATTATTTATGATTCTGCCCAAAGTGAGTAGTGCTAAGGAGGGTCATCGTTGTTGCCCCCCAGGATTATAAACATGACAATTATTAGTATTCAGTCAGGGGGTGATCACATATGATATGTTTATATCATATATGTTTTAGAAATGTCTGAATATGGAACTATATATATTATTAATAGAATGTTTTCAGATATTAAATGAAACAATAAGCTGTCCTCTATGAAACACAATACACGATAATAAAGTGTTTGATCTTTTTATTAACAAAATTCATTGATTCATAGGTTCTTTTAGATTCGGATCAAATAAAGGCAAAATAGTAGGCCTATGCCAATCATGCAATTAAAGTTTTACCAATTTGCCCCATGAATAACCATTTGCTTGATCATATTGATCATATTGATCATATGGTCATAGCAACAGATATCGAGGACACAGTATAATACCATGTTTTATAATTAGTTTATATATGAGTGTAATATGACTTTCAACACATATGTGGTGTGTGTGTGTGTGTGCCTGTGTGTTTGTAGGGATGTTAAATACAGCGTAATTGTTTATGTGCCATAGAAACAAAATGTGAATGTATTCGTGGTAATTATAGGTAGGTCTAATTCCAGTAGGTTCTATGATTACAGCCCATTGTGATCCATCATGGAAATTCACGATGTTGGCAAAAAAAAGAGCCACTGTACTGCTCTATTACTCATATTGATTTCAAAACGTCCTCCATATTCTTGGATTGAGGTGGGAATGATGTCACATGACTGGTAACTTCCATTCCTGCCTTCTCAGCATGGTGGTCTGTTGCTGGAGCTGAGCAGTAGCCATGATGGGAATGACGACCTTTTTATTTGGGTTAACAAATAGTTTTTACAGGCTGTTTTTGAACAATAACGGAAGTTATTAACATGTAAAACTGATGGTGATAAAGTGCTTAGCTAGGTAATGTGGTCGTTTTTTTGTACTCTTCTGTGGTGTTTTCACTCGGGCTGCAGCTAATGATTATTCTCGATTAATCTTAACAATTATTTTCAATTCAATTGATTATTTATTCTATTACTTGGTCTATAAAGTGTCGTAATAATACCAAATGCCATCACACCACAGTACAAAAGTCTTGTATTTGCTTGCTTTATCTGACAAGCAGCCAAGGAAAAAGCTCAACTATTCCAATCCATGAACCAGATATTGCAACATTAAACAGCAAATGTTTGTTGTATGTACTTGACTTTATTAGATTCTATAAATTTTCTGTCAATCGACGAACCGATTAATAATCGACGAATCATTGCAGCCCTCGTTGGGACGTGTATCTGATTTGTTTTGTGAGTAACAGGCGGGAACAGACTTGCAGTCGCGGTAGATGAGACCAAACTCTTTGACAACCGTCTCACGGCCAGTGAGAAGTTGAAGTCAGCAGCTCTTGTGTGTTCGCTATGGTACAGGACACCCATGTGACGCCCTCACCTCACATCTACCAAGTGACTCAGCTCAGCCCAGCGATGTTGCCGCAGGACACTTTCAGACATATAGCTTAGTTCAAGTCACCTGATGACGAGACATTTGATTTCGACAAGTATTGAGCATCTACCAAATGTTCCAGTCAGCTCTTGCTATTTAAAAAAAAAATAAAAAAAAGTCAATGTTCAATGTCAGAAATGTTTCACTTTTAATGACATTGATGACTTGAGTTATCATAGTTGGTTGGTTCATGTTCGCAGGTTTTTCTAGTACGCTTTTTCACATTTGTGCTAGTTGTCCGTGTCTGTAGAAAGTAGAGTAGTAGTTTGTTACATACTTGGTGACTACCATTAGCCAAAGAAACTTGCAGTGAATCCAGTACATGTCATAAGTAGCAGGTAGAGGCTAGTCGGTGGTTTCAAATTCATGTTAGTCAGGAGGAAGTTGGCAACGAAAACAACCCCTGTGTATGATTCTTTACACGCACGTTTGTCTTGGCATCGATCCGGCTCTGTGATTTGTGTTTTCGGACAACAATGGACGTCAAATGTAATCGAAGGTATAATCGTCATACCTGCTTTTGCTAGGACGGACGACGTAAGAGAGAAACATTGTGGCTTGTGGTTATTGTCTCTGAGGATGCCACCAATAAGCAAAACATGTCATTACGCAGCCACATGGCCTTTTTTTAGGGCCATGACCTGACCTCTTGACAACCATGGGATCCTAACTCTATTAGCACTATTACTATGATGGTGCTGGGATGACACCTTGGGGGCTATAGCAGCCTCCTGATTGGACACACTGGTTGTCCATCATCTTACTAGTCAGTGCTGCGATCCATGAGACTCCAGAGAATCAGAGTATTATGCCCCTCTGATGATGAGCATGTAGAGCGCAGCCAGCTGAACCTATTTAATGAACCTAGGCGTTCAACTGTGTTTGGGTGACAAAATGTGATTGTGTCATTTCTTTCCTCGTCATTTCCTAGAAGCTGAATCTTACAAATCCTCATGCTATTGTGAGGCGTAAGGGTCGGGTTTGTTCCAGTAGCCGACCAATCTTTTCCTATGTCTCACTGAGCGTCTGGGTTTAGGGTGCATTGAAAGAGCCCTGCCTGGTTTCTCATGTTCTTCCTGCTGCTGGTTCTGTGGCCGCTATCCGTTACAGGAGTCGGTGTCACCTGAACAACGACAAAGAATGGCCTTGAGGACAAAGTCCGTCCTGACCCCGCCTCGCACTGTGTGAGCAGTGCCTACAAAGGCCTGTGTATGTGCAAGGAGACGGCAAGCACCAGGACCTCCATGTCATTGGTCAGTGCGACGCTCGGCCAATGAATGTGCTTCGTCTGCGATAGGGCAACGGCAGTAGGATCTTGGCCGTTCACAAACATACACACTCTACATGGGCGGCAGTAGCTGAGGTAGAACGGTTTTCTGGCGATTGGAAGGTTGCTGGTTCGATCCCGGCTCCGCCTAGCTAAGTGTCGAGGCGTCCCTGAGCAAGACCCCTAACCCCAACTTCTCCCGGGGAGCTGGCTGTTGCCTTCCATGGTTGACACAGACGGTGTCTGAATGGGTGAATGTGAGGCAATATTGTAAAGCCCTTTGGATAAAAGTGCTATATAAAATGCAATCCATTTACACTGGGAACCACCCTCCTCCCTATAGTAATTGATATAGGCTGAATGCTTCCACCCTCCCAGCTCCATAGCCGACTTATACTGTTGCACCCTTGTGCACACCACCTATTCTCTCTCCCTCTCACCCACATGACTGTGATGGTGTACTGGAGAGGTAGGTCTCTGGTTTCACCCAGGCTTCAGAGGCCCAGCATAGCCACTGGCTGAGAGCCTGTTGTTTTGCTTGACTGGGACTGCTGGGTGTCTTGGAAACGCCGATATCATCTGGCCGGTGGTGAGTAGAACAGTTGTACTCATCGTTTTTTGTGGGATATACGCTATGCTACTGTTTATTTTTGCACGTTATGCTGCGTTATGAGTTTTACGTTCTGTTGTCCGGCAAGTTGTCCATGCCTGCCTGGTGTTATGTTACAAGCCTATCTGTTATAACAACACAAAAAAGGTTGAACATGAATTCATATGGTGGCTGTTGCTTCCCGGGCTTTCTCAGAGGAAATGTTAATGTCTTCCACATGCATCAATTTCATTTCTAACAGATGGCTGTGTATAGATGGTGATTGACCAAGACATTCCCCCAAAGAATGCATTCATATAACTTGTGCTCTCCTCTGTGAGGGGGAATTAGTGGAGATTAAGCCGAGCTCACGGAGGAATCCAGACCTCTGCTGATTGAATGCGCGGCGGTCATTAGCGGATGGGGGGATTGCATCGCTGGCTGCCGTGTTCCCAGGGTCATCGTATCGGCGTGACTCTTGTGTGCCTTCCCATTCGCACTGTTTAGCATTCAGTCCCTCTCCGTCTGCGTTCTCGCCGTGCTACGTTCACTTGGTCTAGCCAAGTGAATGGAACACACACAGCGGCTGCTTTAGCTGAGTTGCGTATTCCCATTGTCCCTCAGGAAACCTGCTGAGAGGAAACAGCTGTGGCCGACTGCCATGTTGCCGCTGCGCTCAGGGTTTGTGTCATTTCCTCTGGTGCTGCTTTCAAATGTCCAGCTACAGCCCTCTCTCTGTTTGTCCTCTCTCTTAGTTTGTACTCTCTCTCTCTCTCAACAGATGACCCTCATGAAGACCTGAAGACGGACACAGGGCCAATTGAGGCTACAGGTCTTTGAATGGACTTCTTCTTTTGGGATGTACACCGGGAGGAACAATAGAAGATACAGAGGAAGAGACCTTAGGAAATAAGACACCACATTTCCCCTTGGAGAGAGGTGTGCATGTGTTTGGTGGTGGAGAAGGAGACCGGCAGGACTTTTTCCAGGCGAAACAAAGGACGTTTGCAGGTCGGACGCTCTCCGACACCATGATGGAGCCCAAGGCCGTCGGCAGCCCCAGCTCCGCCGCGGCCCTGGCATGGGCGCGCCTGTGCAAGGAGTGCGGCCAGCAGCACGAGGGCCAGGACAACCACCTGTACGACTACCAGGACGAGGTGGACGACGAGCTGGTGTGCCACATCTGCCTGCAGCCCCTGCTGCGCCCCATGGACACCCCGTGCGGCCACACCTACTGCTACTTCTGCCTCAGCAACTTTCTGAAGGAGCAGGACTTTTGCCCCGTCGACCGGCTGAGGCTGCAGCTGCACCAGTGCCGGCCCTCCAGCCTGCTGGTGCGCAACCTGCTGGACAAGCTGACGGTGCTCTGCCCCCACGCCGACGAGTGTCCGCAGCAGATGCAGCGATGCGAGCTCCAGCCACACCTGCACAACAGGTAAGCTAGGACAGGCGGTGGGGCATTTGCAATGCATTGTTGTTAGGAACTTTTGATTACATTTACCCTTTTATATTTAGGACATTCGGCAGACACTTTCATT
>PIJE02002489.1:62793-67042 GCA_002895965.2 Coryphaenoides rupestris | reverse complement strand
TTGAATACGTTTTAAAAATAGACCTGCTGACGTACTGCAGAGCTCGTCTACATCTGCACCACGATGACGCTATACCACTTCTATCCATATGATCTATTTTAAGAGCCAATATAGAAATAGAACGAGATAATTGTTTTTGTATTTCTTAGGAATTTTTGAGCAACCTCTGGCACAAGAATATCCTTCGGGATGAATAAAATCTTATCTTATCTTGTGTTGCTGTGTGTGTGTGTGTGCGAGTGTGTGTGTGTGTGCGAGTCAGGTGTCGGGTGCCAAGTAAAAGTGTACGTACAGTAAGTAGGTGCAGATAGGAAGCAATAAACGGCGATCAAATGAGGCAAATGAACAGCGAAAGGCATATAAACGAGCGGGCACATCGACAACAGGGCAATATAGCAATTTGGCGTCAGGTTACGGTGCGCATGGGTGGGTGGGGCCGTAATGAGGGAGGTCAGAGTTCACAGTCCTGATGACGTGGCCCCGCAGGCTCTGGTTGGACACCTCCGGGAGTACAGGTCCTGCAGGGTGGGGGGAGTGTCGTCCCAGTAAGATTAAACCATTAAGATGCACGCATGACATATAGTCCACAGATAGACTACAAAAAAAAGAAACCTCCTGTCCACTCGACTGCTTCTAAATTGTTAATTTTTGTCCCAGCGGAATGTTTTTCAATGGTGCGGTCGGAGCGCGTGTGCGTGTGTGTGCGTGTGTGTGTGTGTGTGCGTGTGTGTGTGTGTGCGCGTGTGAAGCATATTCCTTACAAATGATTTTTCTCGTAATGCTCAAAATAATAAAGGGGGACGAATAAATGTCTCCAAGTTGCACCACAAAGCCTCACAACTGGCACAACACAGCAAGTTCGTCGTATATCATTGGAATATATTCCTGGCTGCAGAACCCAGCCATGTGCTCATTCGCTAAAACACCACGACGCTCGGGTACCGGAGTCAACACTTTTACTTACTAGGCCGAGGAATTACACACAAAGAAATAATATATATATATATAAAAAACACACATTTGTGACGGATTAAAAAGATTTTTTCCCACTTCTGTTCCTTTCTCTGCCAGAACTCGGAGAAGAGAACTGAATCATATGGTATAAAATGTCCCCGACATCTGCGGAGAATTGCGGCTGAATCGGAAACAGCCGAGCGAGGTGGACCTTAAAATCGCGGTGGAGAAAGCGACCGCTCAACCACATTTAGACTGGACTTGTGTGTGTGTGTTTTTTGTCCCCAATTAACTGGTCCACAGACACACACACACACAGACACACACACACAGACACACACTCTCGAAGGCATGATTGTACCGGCTCCATGTTGATGGAAACCGAGAAAAAAGGGCAGATAATTACTTCAAGACAAGAATATGAAAAAGGGAACATGATGTGTAACATGAAATGGTTCTTAAGGCCCCAGGAAGGATGACTGGAGCAGAGCAGGCAGGGTTGCAGTGTTTGTAGGCCAACGCTGCAACCTAGTGGACATAGACTGTAGTGTGCATTGAAGTGTGTGTGTGTGTGTGTGTGTGTGTGTGTGTGTGTGTTTGTGGGGGTGCTAGTACCTTAAAGAGCTCCAATTAAGTGTCATCCTATTGCATTGCAGAGATTGTGATTGACGCAAATACATTATCTCTCTCACTCGGCACCAAATTTCAGCCAATCAGGGAGCAGGAGCAGCAGCTGCACTGACTCACGTTTCACCATAGAGGGCGCTGTTGCTTCAGTTTACTTTACAAAACAAAACCACACAAAATGAACGCATACAGAAGCAATTACAATCTGACAAAAGCTGACACAAGCACTTCAACAACACAATTCTGTCCTCTGCCACTTGGGGGTGCTGTGACCTAACGTGACCCCCAACCCCCCCCCCCTCCCCCCTCCCCCACCCTAACCTGAGTCAATACCTTAAGGACTCAAGTAATGTGTCATTTGCATGCAATGGCATCTCATTTCCACGTCGATTAAGCAGATGTTGAGCCAATCCTATGCGGCATATATTTCATATTCATCATCACGCGTCGCACATATTTCAACTGTGCAATCGTAGACTGAGACGGGAACACACATTCACAGCGAGGAAAGTGTGTGTGTGTGTGTGTGTGTGTGTGTGTGTGTGTGTGTTTGTGCATGTACTCTTGCACCAAGGTCATCTCTAGACCTCTTCAAACCTCGCCCCTTTTGTCTCTCATCTCAAGTGTGTGTGTGTGTGTGTGTGTGTGTGTGTGCGTATGTGTGCGTATGTGTGTGTGTGTGTGTGCATATGTGTGTGTATGTGTGTGTGCACACATGCTCTACACACAGTCCCTCACACGTCCTTTTTTATGCAAGTATAAGAATATTACTGGACTGCACGCGGACACTTTTAATACATTTTTGCACCAACAGCCAGAGTATTGTCACTTTTTACTTTTTACCGTACGTACTCGGTACTATATTACCAATTGTAGTATTTATATGTTTATAAGGTTACGCCACCAGGTGTGTGAGTGTGATTCGCCATCGCGAGCCGTTTCACAATTGCCATGTGACTACCGTCTCGTGACATCACAAGTGGGGAATGTCCACCGAGATGTATGCTGACTCGATCAGTTTACCTGTCGGCACAGTACAGTACAGTACAGTACAGTACAGTCCACTGGGTCGGCTGGTAGGCTAATCACACTCACACACCTGGTGGCATAATACGTCCCCTTTAATGCGGCCCACCCAAGGCAGTATTCCCACCGCGGAGGCGCTCAGAACGCGACGCCGTCGACAAGCCTCAGGAAAAATCGGAGCTTAAACGCAAACCTTCCGATGAAATATAAATGTCTTTCGACCGGGTATCTGTCACGCGTTTCCGTTTTGATTAGCCGCTTACTTATTCGAGTTAATAAAACATTACACACATTAAATATTTACGCTCGTTCGTACGTACAGTACAGTACGTACACCCGAGCCGGAAATCGTATTTTTATTTCATTTACATTTATTGGCCGACAGAAAAAGATTTTGAGAAACAAATATATATTTCAACATTGATTAATATTTGGATCTATAGCAATTCTAATTACAAAATGGAAACGATTCTGTGCTGTACTGTACTTGTCGGTAACAGTCAAATGGTTTCACAGCTGTGCCTCATGGCTTCCTTATGTTGTGAATAATATTACATTCTTGTTATACGTTCTCGACTGACTGAAGGCTATTATTGCGAATATAATGATTTGCATGGAGCTGGTGTTGAATTTGAAAAAGGTCAATTTTTAAAGGGGACATATTATGCCACCGGGTGTGAGTGTGATTCGCCACGGCGAGCTGTTTCACAATATTGCCATGTGACTATACCGTCTGGTGACATCACAAGTGGGAATGTCCACCGAGATGTACGATTACTAGATCTATGTCGTCTACCAGCCTACCCAGTGGACTGTACTGTACCGACAGGTAAACTGATCTAGTCAGCATACATCTCGGTGGACATTCCCACTTGTGATGTCACTAGACGGTAGTCACATGGCAAATTGTGAAATGGCTTGCAAAATATGTCCCCTTTAAAAAGTACAGCGCCGTTTCAAAATACACACTAGTGACCCCTCAGAAGTCCGGGACCGAAGCCGTCGGCCATTTTTACGTTTCTCCACGTTCTTTTCCCGCCCATTTCACGTGAGGTCCTCTTTAACGGCCCGGAAGAGCTGCAGCAAGGCGTCCCCCCAAACCTCCCTCTGGTGCGGGGCGCTCACGTTGGCCAGCACCTGCGCGGCGTACACCATGGTCAGCACCGTGCGCTCGAAGTCCGGCGCGCTCAGAGCGGTCGACCGCCTCCCCCGGCCCCGGCCCCGCCCCTCCTCCTGGCCCCGCCCCTCCCGCTGGCCGATCGCCGCGGTCAACCGACGGATCTCCGGGAGCGACTTGGGCAGGACGTCCTCGCAAACCGCCCGCAGCCGCCGGACGCTCCGCAGGGACGCCAGCTCCGCGTCCGGGATGCGCACGGAGCCGTCGGCGTCGATCTGCATCCCCGCCAGAAGGACCTGAGTCGAAGGTCAGAGGTCAAGCGACATGTTTAAGGACGCCATCAATTGCAAGTCTAATGGAAAGTCATCATTTTCAACACGCATATCATTCACTTAGTCAAACATTTTGAACATTTCATGTTAGTTATTTTTGATTATGTTTGACTAATTAATTGTGCTAATGAGCTAATATTTAAATATGGAAATGACCAATATATGTATATATACTTCTTATATATATACTTAA
>PIJE02002489.1:52793-57793 GCA_002895965.2 Coryphaenoides rupestris | reverse complement strand
TGGTGGACCAGCTAGCCACGCCAAGGACAACGCATTCCGGGAGCTGATGGGGTTGGGGTCAGACGGTAAGAACACTCGTCCACCACCACTACCTCCTCCTCCACCACCACCACCACCTCCTCCTCGTCCACCACGACCACTACCTCCTCCACCTCCTCCTTCTCCTCCTCCACCACCACTACCTCCTCCAACTCCTCCTCCTCCACCACCTCAGCCAACACCACCACCACCACCGCCACCAAGAGTCATTTCTCCCTTTTGTCTCCAGCCTGTCACTGGTTCTATTGTACTCGAGTCCTGCGTGTGGTGTGTGTGTGTGTGTGTGTGTGTGTGTGTGTATGCTGTATATGCCTTTGTGTGCAAGTGTACCTGCACACTTTATGTGTATGTGTGTATGTGTGTATGTGTGTATGTGTGTATGTGTGTATGTGTGCGTGTGCATGTCAGTGTTCATGCATGTGTATTTGTGTGTGTGTGTGTGCATGCATGCACTATGCATGTCTGTACGTACGTGTGTGTTTGCGTGCTTGCATGGTGTGTGTGTGTGTGTCTGTCTGCACTTGTATATGCATGTGTGTGTGTGTGTGTGTGTGTCTATTTTTGTCTTGAATTGTCTTTTGTGTACGCAGGCATGCGTGTCTGTACTTGTGTGTGTGTGTGTGCATGTACGTGTGTGTGTGTGTGTGTGTGTGTGTGTGTGTGTGTGTGTGTGTGTGTGTGTGTGTGTCTGCTACAGCCAGTCCTGTCATCTGGCAGTCATCAACAGGCAGGGGATGCCTTCTGTACCGCTGGCCAGCTCCTGGGCTGCTTTTAATACGACGGGGAGAGAGACTACAGCCCAGGGCCGCTCTCTCTCTCTCTCCCTCCTTCTCTCCCCTCTACTTCTCCCTCTCTCCCCCCTCTCTCCCTCTCTCTCTCTCTCTCTCTCTCTCTCTGCCGTCTGCCTGACAGCCGGCTGATGGAACGTGCAGCTAGGAATAGCTTCCTGCCCGCCACAGACTCAGCAGCAGCAGCAGCACCAGCAGCCCCAGCAGTAGCAGGTCAGGACAACAGCAGCAGCAGCAGCAGCAGCAGCAGGACCGGGCCGGGCCGTACACGGCGGCGAGAGATTGATGGGCGGGACGCTAGCGGCGACGCGACGCTGCGATCAAACACGACCAAATGGATTAGGTGATTAGGGCGGGGCGGATGGGGGAGGGGAGGGGGGCGGGGGGGGGGGGTGAGTTTCTCTAATGTGCTGCTGCACCTCATTAACAGCTTGTTGGAGGTCTCTCGCCCCCCCCTCTCTCTCTCTCTCTCTCTGTCTGTCTTACTCTCCATCTCGATCGGTCTTCCATCAGCTCTCTTCAAGTTGGATGCTTCTCTGTCTTCTCTTCTCTGTCTGTCTTTACTCTCCATCTCTCTCTCGTCTCTTGTCTCGGTCTGGTTCTTTATCTCCACCTCGCTTCTCTCTCTCTCTCTCTGTCCGTCTTACTCTCCATCTCTCTCTCTCTCTCTCTCTCTTCCGACACTAGAGTGACAATGGCAAACCGGCGATCTCTTTCGCCATCCAAGTCTCTCTCTCTCTCTCTCTCTCGGTCCCATGGTCAATCCTGGCCAGTGACACTGCTGTGTTGATGTAATAGAGTCTCCATCTCTTCTCTCTCTCTCTCTCTCTCTCTGTCTCTCTCACCCTTCCTTCCTTCCTGACAAACCTGCGATATCTTCCTCCCATCTCAGCATAATACTGAGCTCCGCCTTGGGGCTTGTCTGCGGTCTCCACTCGCTAAATCCTCATCCCAAGCCTTCCACCTCCATTTCCATCTCCCTCACTCCCCCTCCCCCCCTCCCCCCCCCCCCCCCCCTCCCCCCCATCCATCCAACCTCGTCCTCCATCCCTCTGTCTCTCTCGCCCTCTCCCTCCGTCCAACTAACGTTCTTGTCTTGTCTGTCTCCATCCCCCTCTCTCTTCTCCCCCCCCCCCCCCATCCTCCCTACACATTCTTCCACCCAACCACCCCGACCCTCATCTCTCTTAATCCCTCCCTCCCTACATCCATTCCTCCCTCTCTCTAAGCTCCCCCCCCTCTCCCTCCACCCCACCCCACCCCACCCTGCACCTTTTATCATCTCCGTATGCTCGCGATAACATTCCCCCTTTTCCTCCCCCCCCCCCCGCCCCCCGCCCCAGTCTCCCTCGGCGGTCTGGCGGCCACGTGCACACCCCCGCTGTGCCGGTGTGTGCACGTGGATGTTGTGAAGATCGTGAGACATCGTGCCTCGGCCTTGACCTTGACCCCCCCCCCCCCCCCCCCGCTTCTATGTTACAGCGCCTGTTCAAACACTGAGGCGTGTGTGTGCATGTGTGTGTGTGTGTGTGTGTGGGCCCATTACACCCACAAAAAAGTCTTCGCCATCCCTCTCATGACCACGGTGGGTGCCGGTATCGGTGGTGGTGGTGGTTGTGGTGGTGGTGATGGTACGATTCTATGGCGCCGATGATGATGATGATATCAAAGTGTGACGGATGGCTTTCGGAGGAACGGACGAAGGAGGGAAGAGACATATTTTGTGTTGTTGTTGTTGTTGTTGTTGTTGTTGTTGTTGTTTCTGACTGCGTGAACGCACACATCGCTCCCCTGGCTGCGTTGGAACGGAGGCCCACCAGGTCGTATCCCGGGTTCTGTTGCTGTCTAACCGACCGCGATAAACGGTACAACTGTTGACGTGCGGCGGAAATGTCAACGAGATCTACCACTGAGCCAATGGCGGCAATGAATCTAATCTGGTCGTATCCACTCTGATCAAAATATGTGTTATATATATTAACGAGAGAAAATCCCTTTCTAGGTAATAATCTTTGCATATATTGTAATATATTGATGTTAATATAATCTAAATATCATATCATATATGATATAATAGCCATTTGTAATACTTATATCATATATATCTATATATATTCATATATTATAAATATACAAATCATCCATAGTGTGATACAGCAGAATCAGAATTAGAATCAAACATTGTAATGTTAACAGTGTTAGTACCAAAATATGCTTAAAGTACCAAAAGCAAAAGTACTTTTGAAGTAATGAAAACGTATTTATGTATTTGCCGCAGAGATGTAGCGGAGTAGAAGTACAAAGCAGCACAATATAGAAATACTCAAGTAAAGTACCAAGTGTCTAGATTTGTACTCAAGCACTGTCTGTACTTGAGTACACGTTCCTGGATACTTTCCACCGCTGGCCCCTCCACAGTGGAGGGCCGCAAACAGGAAGCGCCTTAATTGTCCCGACAGAAAGCAAAGAAGAAGAAGAAGAAGAAGAGAACATTTTAATGAAGGATTAGCGACAGCATTTATCCGAGAGACACCCGATCCCCTGAAAACACGCAGCACTCGCAGATGGTGTTTCCATACGAGCGGAGTTGGTGGGTGTTGGCTGGGTGGTGGAGGTGGTGGAGGTGGCGGAGCAGGCAAAATAAACCTCCGTCATCACGTCTGTGTGGTTTCAGCTCTTCCTCGGGGTGGAAGGGGTCTCGACAAACTCGCAAATAATTAACAATCACCACCACCCACCACCACCACCACCGCCACCGGCACTATTTTAAAGAAAGAGTCAAGAGAGGTGGAGAGGTGGAGAGGTGAGAGGTCGCGGTGCCTAAAACGGGAATAACATATTTGAGGATATTACTTCCGGAAGGGGCCTTGCCGTCCCCCTTTCCCGCCAATGGGGGGCAGTCTTATGACACATTCTGCAAGAGAAAGACAGAAAAAAAAAAGACACACACACACACACACACACACACCTGCCCACACACTCCTCCGCTTGCATTCCCTGATTGATTCCCGCGGAGAGAGAGAGAGAGAGAGAGAGAGAGAGAGAGAGAGAGAGAGAGCGCTGTCCTTCCCGCAGAAGAACTCCGGTGCTGAAACTCGAGGGGGGAGGTGGGGGGGGGGGGGGAGGAGGGTGCTGACAGCGTGACATAATTGAATCCTGTTCAGATGGCGATCGATAGCCACGGCACCACTTACCGCAGATCAATGAATTAGTTTGGGGGGGGGGGTTTGGTTGGGCTGGTATCAGATCGGGGGGGGGGGGGGGGGGGGGGGGGGGGTGATGCAGGTGGGTGGGGAGCGGGGTGACTGGAGTTGAAGTACGCTTTTTGGGCTTTTTGGCTCGCTCACAGTGGAGTGGTGTGGTGTGTGTGTGACTGTGTGTGTGTGTGTGTGTGTGTGTGTGTGTGTGTGTGTGTCTGTGGCTTGGAAAAAGATATGCTAATTCCCGGCAACTCAAATAGGAAATTAGCGCCACACTTAGAGCCGCGCGGAGTTGGAGTTGTGCTCCTCGTCTGACAGCCGCAGCTGCTCGGATATGAGTCTCAACGCTTGACTCTTGACTCTTCCGTTAAGTGAGGTTTAATATTTTGTAAAAGACCGCTCTATTTATAATCACAGTCTGGAGAAGAGAGAGAGAGAGAGAGAGAGAGAGAGAGAGAGAGAGAGAGAGAGAGAGAGAGAGAGAGAGAGAGACAGTCAAAGACACCCAGACAGACAGAGGAGACAGAGAGAGAGACAGTCAGAGAGAGAGACAGAGATGGAGAGAGAGAGAGAGAGAGAGAGAGAGAGAGAGAGAGAGAGACAGAGAGAGAGAGAGAGACAGTCAGAGAGAGAGACAGAGACGGAGAGAGAGAGAGAGAGAGAGCGATCCATCAAACTAACTTCCTTGTCTCTCTCTCTCTCCCCCTGCAAGCTGCAAACTGCAGGCAGTAGTACACGAGTATATGCAAATGAACCACGTTTACCTGAGATGGAGCATCTGCGCTGGGAGACAACGAACGCGTCGGCGACAACCGCGGCCATTTTTCACACTCACTCACTGTCCCTCACGCGGATATATATATATGGATAGATCTGGAAATATGGTTGGAAAATCAACAAAAGTTTCCCTTTAAGTTGATTCCAACAGTCGCAAGAGAAGACGTACGCGAGACGAACTCCAACACCTGGCCAG
>PIJE02002489.1:40293-50293 GCA_002895965.2 Coryphaenoides rupestris | reverse complement strand
AAAATGGCACCCTTGTTAAAACAAAAATCGACCACCTTCTCTCCCAGTCCCCGGCGCCCCCCCCCCCCCCCCCCCCCCAACCCCGCCACTACTCCCAACACATAACGCCAGGGACCCGCGGGGTCTTTCCTGCTGAGCGAAGCGCCTTCATCTCAGAAACCCCCATTAGATCTGTTCCCTCTCTCTCTCCTCCTCCTCCCCCGACGCCCGGCCGCGGATCGCTCAGAAGACGACTCAAAGGCTCTTGTGCTGTTACATCCTGACAGCTTTGCATTACAAAAGCCTGCCGGTAAACGGACGACTTTCCCTTAAAACCGCCGCCGTCGCTTTCCCTCCCTTTCGAGCGACTGAGAGTTTGTGTGTGTGTGTGTGTGTGTGTGTGTTTGAGACACGAATCAAGATCAGTATGAAGACACTCGACCGGTGAGTTGAGATGCAGGCGGTTAAGGAGCAGGTACAGGGGTTCAGGGTTGCATCCATCAATCATGGACGCCCACACAGGTCTTGTTGGCTGTGGTGGTGGACATAGGGGTCGAGGGGACTTGAACTCTAACCCTAACCCTAACCCTCACCCTCACTTTTGAGCTAGGAGTTGAACGGCCTTAACCCACGACCGCACCAGTAACCAGTGAGTGACTACTGGTACAGGCCTGCGAAGGAAGGAAGTTCAGTGCAATCCATTCACCATTTACCATCTCGCCCTAGGAACCAACAACCTGCCACCTGACAGAGAGGGCGGAATATCGCACCTAGCGCCGGATCATTAGGTTGGGAATCGAACCTCGTGCCCCCCCGACAAACCAGGCGTCATTTGCCTAATGCGCGGTTAGCTTTTTAGCACGCTCGCGGCTGGAGACGACCGACGCCGGTCCCACCGTCATCATTTATTTAGTGCACATTTTCGTCTGGTTGTTTTTTTTATGCTGAATATCTGTCTCTCAGTGTCTCTCTCTCTCTCTCTCTCTCTCTCTCGCCTGCCTCCCTTCCCTCTCCTCCCCGTCGTCCATCACGCCAACACCTCTCCACACACCCACTCCCTCCATTAGCATCCCCCGCGCCGCCAGCTGATTTGAAAAGGCGGCGGTAATCACGGCTTCTCTCCAGGCACCCACCTCTCTCCCCCCCCTCCCCTCCCCTCCCCTGCTGGGTTGCCAGGTCTTCGCGTTCGCTCGATGACCCACCACGAGATTCTCTCTCTCTCTCTCTCTCTCTCTCAACCGGTACGTCTCTGTCGTCTCGCAGAATCTGGCATCCCTTCCCTCTCGCTCTCCGGCCGAAATAAAAGCAAAAAGCGAGTCGATAAAAAAAAACGACAAAAGCAGCGCTCGAGTGGCGGCGGCGGCGGCGGTGGCGGCGGCGGTGGCGTAGATCACTCTGTTTGTTTGTTCCCGGCGAAAATTGGCTCCCCGTTCTTTTTGAGGCGTACGTCGCCGTGGACGACGGGGAAATCTAAAGAGAAAAGTTTGCCTCAACTTTAATCTTCTGTAACGTCTTTTAGTGACTTGCGGGCGAGGCTGAGAAAACAAAGCTAAGATTAAAAGACAAAAAGAATCCCGCCTCAGCAAGTATAGTAACTGTAGAAGTATCTGTGAAATGTATTGTCGTGGTGATCTGGCGATTATTCACATCGCCAATTAACCATTGCTGGAGACAATGGTTTCAATGGTTATTTTGTTTGTTTACGACACATCAGTGCGTTCCTGTTTATTCTATTTGCATGCAGAGTGTGAGAGTGTGTGTGTGTGTGTGTGTGTGTGTGTGTGTGTGTATGCATGCATCTATTCATCTGGGTATGTTTGCGGGGTGTGTGTGTGTGTGTGTGTGTGTGTGTGTGTGTGTGTGTGCATTAATGTATTTGTATGCTTATGTATGAGGCCCGCATATATATCTGTGTTTACCTGTACACGCATGTATGTACTGTATGCATGCTAGACGATGCACGAGGCCCCCTGATTGCCACCCCCCCCCCCCCCCCCCCCCACACGCACACACACACACGTTCGGTGTGTGGGGGGGGAGGGGCTGATGCTGGGTGATGCTCTTCTCTCTGGTACATCGTGGGGGCCGCCGCTGGTCCCCACAAGAAGAACGCTTCTCTGGGACTTGAGGCCCCTGGGGCGGCCAAGGCTGGTGCATCATTACTCACTCCACACACACACACACACACACACACACACACACACATACAGATACCACACACACACACACACACACACACACACACACACACACACACACACACATACACACATACACCCACACACACGACACACACACACACACACACACACACACACACACACACACACACACACACACACACACACACACACATGCAAACTAGGCACATTATTAGCATACATCTGAAGTGCTCACAAACTCCCCCCCCCCCCCCCATCCTATTTCTTTCTTTCTTACTCTCTTCTTACTCCCCTGCTAACTTCTCTCCTCGTGTCGTCCTCCATTCTCTCTCTCGTCTCTTTTACTCTCTCCTGCACTCTCGGTCTCCCTCAACCCTCGACTGAGCGCAGAGGAGAAGTCTGTTAGCTTCCCCATCTCTGTCTCTGTCTCACACAACCACAACCACTCTCCCTCTCCCAATATGTTTCTGCCTCTCTCTCTCTCTCTCTCTCTCTCTCTCTCTCTCTCTCTCTCCCCACAGTCTACCCGGCCTCCACGGAGCACGGAGGGAAGATTGCCTCCTCATCCACCCCCTCGGGAGGGAGGGAGGGAGGACGGGAGGGAGGGAGGGAGGGGGAGAGGGGAGGAGTTGAACGGACGAACCTCGAGACAAATCTCGCGTTCACAGTTCATGGCAGCCGCCGCCCCTCAAGGTTCCCACCCGTTCCTCTTCAGTCTTCTCAGATGATGAGAAGGATGATGATGATTATGAGTGAGTCCTCCTTGGTTTTGGGTTTTTTTTGTGCAAGAATTTAACAGAAACCCCCTCATAGGCATGGGGCAGATTTTCCCGGCGTGGAGGTTCAAGACATTGTTTTTTGTGCCCCACCACCAGTTGAGAAAATCTGAGAGCACCTTGGCCGGATCGAAGGTCTGTCCATCTGCGCGTCGGTCGGTTCAGTCCAGGTTTGTGAGACGCGGAAGAAAAATCCATCTTCTTCTTCTTCTTACTAAAAACCGAGAAGCTCGCCTCGCTTTGTTTTGAGCGTTGAAGGGCGCGAACGGCACATTCAGCAACAGCACGGACCTGGAAGGAGGGATCCCCCACCCCCGCTCTGCGTGCCTTCTCAAGGTTTCTTCCTTGTTAATTAAGGGAGTTGTTTCTTGCACTTTGTGGGGGCCATACGGGTTAGGGGGGTGTCATGAATACATGGCCTGTAAAGCCCTTTGAGACTGAGTGCCTGTGATTAAGGGAAACACAAACACAATCGACAATTGAAGTTTTAGACCTTCATCAAAAATTGCGAGAGTCAATGTTTTCTGACCAAATCGTTTGTCGCAGAGATGTCAAAGAGATGACAAAACCGGGTGAACGTCCCTCAAATAGTTCACAACTACTCGACTCTAACAAGACCTGGATACAAATGAAGGATCTAGTGTGTGTCTTTGATTATTTTCTGTCTTTATCCTCATCTTCACGTTTCTTTATTTAGAAAGAACGGGTCGCATCAGGGTTCTCTTTACGCTCAATTGCTCTCTAGTATCCGAGAGAAGAGAGAGAGAGAGAGCGAGAGAGAGAGAGAGAGAGAGAGAGAGAGAGAGAGAGAGAGAGAGAGAGAGAGAGAGAAAGAGAAACAGAGAGAGAGAGAGAGAGAGAGAGAGAGAGAGAGGGGATGGAGAGAGAGGGTCAGGAAAACAAATAAATCTTCTCTCTCTCTTCTCTCTCTCTCTCTCTCTCTCTTCTCTCTTCTCTCTTCCGGATACTAGAGAGCAATTGAGCGTAAAAGAGTAACCTGATGCGACCCGTTCTTTCTAATAAAGAAACGTGTTAAGATGGGGAAAAGACAGAAAAATAATCGAAACCGCACTAGGATTCCGCTATTTGTATCCAGGTCTTGTTAAGGTCGAGTAGTGGTGAACTATTGACGGGACGGTTCACCCGGTCTTATTGTGCATCCTCTTTGCATCACTCCTGCGACAAACGATTTGTCAGGAAACCATTGACCTCTCGCAATTTTGTGAAGGTCTAAAATTGCCAATTGTTCGATTGTGTTTGTGTTTCCCTTAATCACATGGCACTCTCCAGATCTCAAAGGCTTTACAGGCCATGTATTCATGACACCCCCCTACCCGTATGGCCCCCACAAAGTAAGAATTCCACTTAGTTAACTTTCTTAATATAAAATCGAACATCTAAATCCCTTAATTAACAAGGAAGAATATCCTTGATGAAGGCTAGGCAAGAGGTCGGGGGGATCCCTCCTTCCATGTCCGTTGCTGCTTGCTTGACATGTGCAGTTCGCAGCCCATTCAACTCTCAAAACAAGCGAGGCGAGTCTTCTCGTTTTTGTAAGAAGAAGAAGAAGAAGATGGGATTTTCTTTCGCGTCTCGCCAAACTGGACTGAACGACCGAGCGCGCAGAGACAGACCTTCGATCCGGCCAAGGCGCCGCCCCGAAGTTGTCCTAAGTATGTCAATCTGAACCTCCACGCCGGAAATCTGCCCGATGCCTATGCGGGGGTTTCTGTTAAATATCTAGCACAAAAAAAACCAAAACCAAGGAGGACTTCATCATATATCTCAGTCATTCTGAGGAAGACTGAAAGAGCAGGACAGGATGGAAGCCTTGAGGGCGCGGGGTCCGTTGGAATGTGAAAGCGAGGTTTGTTCTCAGAGCGTTTTCCGTTCAGCTTCCCTCCTCCCTCCCAAGGGCTGGATGAGGAGCAATCTTCCCTCCTGCTCCGTGGACGAGGCGATTAGACGTGGGGAGGGAGAAGAGAGAGGAGAGAAGAGAGAGAGAGAGAGAGCAGAAAATCAGTATTGGCGAGAGGGAGAGTGCTTGTGGTGTTGGCGAGGAACAAGTCTTACAAGATCGGCTGCAACGACCCTCACAGACTTCTCCTCTGCCGCTCAGTCCTGTCAGGTGTAAATAGTCAAGGTCGAGACCGAGATGTGCAGCGAGAGAGTAAAGAACGAGAGAGAACAATGAGAGGACCGACACGAGGAGAGAGTTAGCAGGGAGTAAGAAGAGAGTAAGAAAGAAAGAAATTAGGTATGGGGGGGGGTGGGTGGGGAGTTTGCAAACTTTTCAGATTTGATCAAATGCCAGGCTTCGCCCATGTGTGTTCATGTGTGTGTCGTGTGTGTGTGTGCGGGTGTGTGTGAGAGTAGTGTAGATCCCTCCGTCGTCTGTGTCTCCCTGTCTTCCTCTCTCCCCCCTCCTCCCCTTCCTCCTCCCCCTCCTCCCTTCCCCTCCCTTCTCCTCCTCTCCCCCTCCTTCCCCCTCCCCTTCCTCCCCCCCTCCTCTCCCTTCCCCTTCCTCCCCCCCTCCTCTTTCCTCTCCTCTCCCCCTCCTTCCCTCCTCTCCCCTCTCTTCCTCCCTCATCCCCTTCCTCCTCCCCCTCCTCCCTTTCCTCCTCTTCCTCCCCCTCCTCCCCTCCTCCTTGTCCCCTCCTCCCCCTCCCTCTCCCCTTCTCCCCCTCCCTCCCCCTCCTCCCTTGTTGTTAAGGGTTAATGTTAAGGGTTAATGTATTGTAGAGGCGTTATGTACTAAACCAGTATCTATATCTACAAAATTAATAATTAAAAGCAACCCCCCGGCATCTCTGCCTTCTGTTGTTGCCATAGCGATCAAATAGACATGTGTGTAGCATGTGTGTGTGTGCCCGTATGTGTGTGTGTGCCCGTGTGTGTGCCCGTATGTGTGTGTGTGCCCGTGTGTGTGCCCGTGTGTGTGCGTGCGTGTGTGTGTGTTCCCGTGTGTGCCTGTGTGTGTGCCCGTGTGTGTGTGTGTGTGTGTGTGTGTGTGCCCGTGTGTGTGCATGCATGTGTGTGTGTTCCCGTGTGTGCGCATGCATGTGTGTGTTTCCTGTCATCTTGCTGTGAGACATGGCTAGATAGCTCGCGTTGTCTTCTGTACTGTCGTGGGTCTGAGTGCAGCACCGTCCATCTGGGCTCAGAGGCTGCGAACGCGAAATCTCTCTCCTCACTCCTCTCTCTTGTCGCCATGGTAACTCCCACATTTTTTTTTTAACCTCTGGTGCTATTTCATATTCCCTCTCTCCCTGCCTTCCTCTCTCTCTCCCTCTCTCCCTCTCTTTTTCTTCCTCCCTTTTCTTTACCGCCTCTCTCTCTCTCGCTCTCCAGCTCCCTTTGACTGTAAGCCTCTCTCGCTCATCTCTGTGCAAACTTGTTATTCATGTTTAATCTATAGTTGCAGAGGAACGGACCAGAGGGCGTCCGAGGGGAATTAGACACATTTTCAGAGCCTCTTAAAGAGAGAGAGAGAGAGAGAGAGAGAGAGAGAGAGAGAGAGAGAGAGAGAGAATCCATGACTTTATAGCCGCCATCCCATTATGTCATAGTGTATTTTTCTTCCCTCCTTTCTTTTCTCTTGCCTCCTCGTCCCCTATATCCTCCTCCTCCCCTTGTATCCCCTGTACCACTTTCACACTGTCTCTCTCTCTCTCTCTCTCTCTCTCTCTCTCTCGCGTTATTGCCCAGTTGGACGGCGCCTGCTGATTTAAAGAGGCAGGCTGAGGGATTTATTTCACACCTGCTCAGAACTTGTGAGAGATTGTCCATTTTTTTCTCCGTGTTGTTTACATTTCGCTGGCGCCTGCGTTGCGCTGATAAAGTTGTCGTTGGTTAAAAAATGATTGGAAATCCTCCTCCTAGTTCTGCCCACGCAAAGTTGGTGTTAATTATTATTATTGTGATTTAGGTGAGCTGTTTCCCACTCTGTTTCTCTCGCTCTCTCGCCCTCTCTTTCTCTCTCTCCCATGCACACTCTCTCACTCACTCTCTCGCTCTCTCTCTCTCCCATGCACACTCTCTCACTCTCTCTCTCGCTCTCTCTCTCTCCTATGCACACTCTCTCTCTCGCTCTCTCTCTCTCCCATGCACACTCTCTCTCTCGCTCTCTCTCTCTCTCTCTCTCTCTCTCCTCGCTCTCATGTACTCTCTCTCCCCCTCTTTGCCATGCACTCTCTTCATCGCTCTCTCTCTCTCAATTCAATTTCAATTTATTCAATTTAAAGAGCTTTATTGGCATGGGAAACATACATTTACATTGCCAAAGCGAGTGGTAAATAAAAAGTATACTTATAAAGAACTAAATATATACAGTAAATGTACAAAAAAATATATATATATCAAAATACAAAAATAAGATACAATAAAAAGGAAATAAGGAATTAGAAGAAATTAAATATAAATGTTTTTACCCAAAAAATGAAATAAAAAAAAAATATATAAAATATATATATACAGTATATAATAATAATACAAAAATACAAATTAAAATAATGATGATAATAATAAAGGGGGATTGACAGGTGATTGACAATCTTTATGGAGGTTGTATTCCGTTGGATGTCCTTTTCCTGTCACAACAGCTCACAAATCTTGCTGCTGTGTTTGCACATTCCTGTACCTCAACCAGCAGATATGGAAGTTTTTGGTTGTTTGTTAAGTTTTCAAAATTCTTTTGGGTGTTTGAGATCTGCGGGAAGTATGTATCTCTAATGTCTTGGTATCGGTGGCAGGTTGTTAGGAAGTGTATCTCGGTTTCCACCTCCTGTTGGGTGCAGTGGGTACAGAGTCTGTCTTCTCTTGGTAGCCAGGTCTGCCGGTGGCGGCCTCTCTCCACGGCGAGGCTGTGCTCACTGAGTCTGTATCTAGTCAAGGATGTCCTGAGTTTGGGATCGGTCACAGTGGTATTCTGTCGTTGTGTATTGTCTGTGTAGGGCCAAATAGCATTCTAATTTACTCTGTTTTTCGGTTGATTCTTGCCAGTGTGTGAGGTAGTTTTCTTTTTGTTTTCTGGATGAAACCGAAGTGGTCAAAATCGAGCACATGTCTCAAACATCGTGGATGTCCCAGTGTTTTTACACCTATTTACACTTAGAAGTCATTATTTATAGCAAATCCCCACCATTTTGTTTTGCACAGGGATTGCATTTTGACAGCTCCCTCCACATACGCTACGAATGAGTTTAATTTGAGTTATACGTAACCCTTCTGTGCACACATGTGAAAAGTGGTGTGTGCGTGCGCGCGTGTGTGCGTGCGTGAGTTAAAACAAGCAAGTTGCTCCGACCAGGCGAGTCCATCCGACTGCCACATTCAGCATTACTTTCCCTGTCTAATGTTCTTGCCCTGCTACCTCGGGGAAAATACAACACGATGGAAGACACAATCTCCAGATAACAAAGGGTATGTTACATTTTACCGCTACCGCAGGAGGATGTCACCATTCACCTTATGAGATGTGTGTCAAGTAGAGTTATGTAAAATACTCAAACCTGCTAAGGGCTGTGATGATAGTCGTACCCCGACGCCTTTCGCTGGATCTGTAGCTGACGACAAGGGACTACAATCTCTCACGGTTGGTGCGTGTGTTCCTTACGAGTGAGCTGTGCTGCGTAGTGAGCATATCATCTATCAACCTCTCTAACCAAACTGCTCTTCTAGCTAGGTGTAGTGTGTGTGTGTTGGTGTTGTTACGATGGTATGTTAGTGTGGACAGTAATGAATGTACACACCTAGACCCATTACGAGCAACGCATCCAACAATGGGTATTTTCCGCCGCCTGTCGAACATCCCCAATATGGTAATTATTTGTTAAGGTGAGCTAAAGACAGCATTCATAGTTCTTATATACGCTAGTACCTCTATTATACTGGAGATAACCCAGCCCCACAATATTGGAGGGGCGAGATAGTGCCTCAACTTTTCTCACTCGAAGGCCGGGGAAGCGGCAAAGTAAAAAATGCTCCGCTTAACTCCCCCCCGGGCCGCCCTGCTCCCAGACCCCAGGAGTGAATACCAGGAGACTGCTATCCTCTCACTTACACCTAGGGCATCAAGCCCCTCCCCCCCCCAACACACACCGCGTTGTGTGTGTGTTTGCGTGGGGGGGGGGGGCCACAAACAACGTGGCAATCAGGGGGCATCGTGGCCATCGGTTCTCTCCGCACAAAGCAATAACCATACCCAGTCAGTTGCAGGTTCCCCTTTCAACCCCCACATTCTCTTGCCCAGCTTCAGTGCACCACAGGCAGCTAAATTAAAAGACCACAGCACCCACTAGACACCAAGTTACCATCAGCACAACATAGACCACATACCTCCGGCACCTATGGTGACATCAAGCAGATTAGCCGGACCACCTTCATCTATAACCACTGCCACATTGACAAGATACATGGATGCAATCACAACCAATATACTCATCGCAGCAAACGATGGACAACACTCAGCGAGCATACAGACCTTCGCACAACACACCTCAGCGATGCATTGCAAGGAATAGATTGTAACACCAGAGAGAGATCAGGCAATGAATAGCATGCATACGAGCCATACATAGCACACCAGGCACACAAGCCACCATCATGTAGCTGCAATCTACGACACAGATCACAGCCTCAGACTAACACCTACGTGCAGGATCCAACAGTAACAGAACAGTACAAACACACACCACACATCCCAACGAGCAGCACACAAAACGCCACACACATCGACACATCAGTCGTACACACACAACACACACCAAACAAACACATCAACCACTATGACAAACACAACCACATCACATTCCCTGCACGATTTTGAGACGGAGCGACGCGCACAATGTTAGTGATTGGCGACAAGTGAATAATCGCCAGCATCACCAACAGGACGATTACAATTCACAGGATTACTTATCGTATAGTTACAACTTATACCTTGCTGACAGGGGCGGGATTCTTTTCTTATCTAATCTTAGCTTTGTTTCTCAGACCTCGCCGCAAGGTCACTTTGTGGATTAAAAGTGTCCGCGGAAAGGACGTTACAGAAGATTAAAGGTCGAGGCAAACTTTTCTTTTAGA
>PIJE02002489.1:0-32553 GCA_002895965.2 Coryphaenoides rupestris | reverse complement strand
GTGCCTTGGGCTGCGCGGCCATACCACACATCACACACACACACCACACATACTCTCTCCCTGCTGCTGGGGGAAGGGGGTTTAACTTGTGCACGAGGCACATATGCCCAGGGTCATGGACCGAGAGTTGGAGAAGAAACTTTATTTCTGGAGCTCCTCTTGTCTGTCTTGTCTGTGTATAGATCCGTTGTCATGCCTGACGGTCCGCTGTCTGTCTCCTCTTATGACTGCAAACTGGTCTGGAAGGATCTTGACTGCAGTAAGAGTTGTGCACAAGTCTGGCCTGTCTATCTGTCTGTCCGTACGGCACGCCTGCAAATCCTGTCTGGCAAGAGATGGAGTGAGTGAACGGGTTCAGCTCCACCACCTCCACTCGTACCCACACCACCCATCTCACCTCGTACCCCACCCCACATGGCAGCTGTCCGCAGCGAGGCGATGGATGGGGTCCGGAGAGATCACCAAACTCCACCGCACCTCATCCCACCTCCACCGCAAAAACCTTCTGCACTTCATTTTTGAACTTTGTACTTCTTTCCCCACCCCTGGCATTTCTTAGTCTTTAATCTCAAACCTCAGCTACTTTATTAACCTCTCTCTGCTCTCTCCTCTCCGTCTCTCCTCTCATCTCTCTCTCTCCTCTCTCTCCCCCCCTCCCCCACCGCGGCCGGCAACCCAAGGGCGCCACTACGGACGACTTGAAGTCTGACCCGGGTCTTTAATGTAAATCTTGGGCAGGGTATAAAGCAGGAGAGCGCCGAAAGGGACGGCCTGTTGAATTTAAGGCAACACGCCGGTCTTCAACGCCTAGCCGTTCATCATCCGCTCATGTTAATAATAGCCCACGTTTCCTTTGCACTCAAATACGTTCTTTGTGTTTTGGGCAAGCGGCCGCCTTTTTGAAGGTGGGCGGGGCTTGGAGTAGGTGGCTCTGGATTGAAATGGACCCTTTTTTAACAGATTCAAGACTCAAGACACAACGAAGTTTAATTGGTCAGATAGAGCATATGCAGTGCAAATGTGCAACAGAACAACTACAAATATCACATAAATCAATTGAAAGGGAAAGAATCCACAACCTATTTACAGTCTTTTACAGCAGAAGGACAGCTTTATTTTGAAGGAGAACTATGAGCAGTAGGCAAGCAATAAACAGCAAGCAGATAAGCAAATAAACGGCATATACAAATCGGCATATTCAACGAATAACAAACAAAAATGTAGGATCAAGTTATGTAAGTAAGACTAATGTGGGTGCACGTACTGTGTACTACCCTGTGTGGTGTGAGTGTGTGTGGTGCATGGGGAGTGGGCCACGATGTCCGCGTACCTTTGGGCGAGGACACGTTGTGCTTGCTGAGCGGCGAACCAGGGAGCATGGACATGGGCTGCACTCAAATACGTTCTTGTGTTTTGGGCAAGCGCCGCCTTTTGAGGGTGGGCGGGGCTTGGAGAGGCTGGCTCTGGATTGAAATGGACCCTTTTTTCACAGATTCAAGATTCAAGACTCAAGACACAAGAAGTTTAATTGTCAGATACAGCATATGCAGTGGCGAATGTGCAACAGAACAATACAAATATCACATAAATCACAATTGAAGGGAAAGCGGATAAGCAAATAAACGGCATATAAACAAAAATGTCGTATCAAGTTATGTAGTAAGACTATGTGGGTGCGCGTACTGTGTACTACCTGTGTGTGTGAGTGTGTGAGTGTGTGTGTGTGTGCATGGGGAGTGGGCAGTGGAGGGGCCCTCGAGAGGTCAGAGTTCACAGTCCTGACGGCCTGTGGAAAGAGTCTCTGTTCCAGGAGGCGCTTGCCTGACCGCAGAACAGTTGGAACCGGTTGTTGTCGTTGCTGCTGCTGGGGCGGCGGCGAGGATCCTTCGTGATCCTGCACGGCGCTGCTCCGGTTCGACACCTCCTGCAGGTCAAACCCAGCTCACGTACTGCAGCTCATCACATGAACGACGGCTCCGCTGCATTGAGGTGTGGCAGCGCACCGGAGTTCACCTGGACCCTGCGTGTTTTGTACGTCTCGGCATTTATTAATAGCACTAAAAGTAAATATAAATGTAAATGCACCAGTAGAGACACCACTAGTGGATATATATTGATCACATGACCCCGTCTCTCCGATACCGCTTCCACCAAAACTTCCCGCTCCAGCTGGGATTTTTTTGAGAACCATCTCGACACAAACACTCGCTCGACGCCGTCAAGGCCGACGACCGGCAACGCGAGAATAGGTCGGGAGGGCCGAGGAGCCGAGGTCGAAAACCGCTATTTCTCGGGGCGTGAGGAAATAGCCTCGTATCGTACATTGATTTGTGAGAAGCATTTATGATTTATTATTAGATATGTACGACCAGCACTAGCACTGGGAAACTAAACGAGACATCTCGATGTAATATTGTGGTTTTTGATTATCTGTGGCCTTCTTTTCAAAGACTTTCAAAAACGTACGACAACACATCGACTCGGTGTGTGTATTTTTAGACGGCAAAGACAAATTTGATTAAATCGACTTGGAGGGATCAGAATAGCCACCGTATTTACAGCGAAAGGAGCAGCGGGAATGAGAAATTTGCCCGACCGTTCTCACACACACTCTCGCTCACACACACACACACACCACTTTTAAATCGACAATATCGACTATAAGAACCGTGGCCTTCCGGATGAAAGTCGTCTGCTGCGGAGGTCACTTCCGTCTCTCTTCTCGCGCCTTGACTTTGCTTAAGCGGACCGGCCAATCGGAGGTCTTTTCGGAAGAATTGCTTGAGTCATGTTTAAATCATGAGTCAGTTTGTATGTTGGATGTCGTTTGTATCAGTGTGACGGACATAATTAATGTCCATAATTAATTAGAATCCAATTTGAATCCAATTAATGAGCAACAAAGAGACGGCTCTCGGTAGGTGCGCCGAGCCCAACGATCTGAGCGATGGAACGCCTTTCAGTCGGGCATTACCCATTCCCTTTGCATTCATCCCTGTCAACATTCCTAGCATGTCTCCTCATGCAACATACAGTGTGTTCTTTAGGGGGCTGTTCAGATTCCTACACACACACCAAAAGGAAAAAAATATATATATACCGTCTACCGTCAGAACTGTGTGTGTGTGGGGGGGGTGTGGGGGATTTGCATGGGAGCGTGAAAAGGGTTTTTAGCTTTTGCCGTTGCACAGGATTTCAATTCCAAAGTGTTATTTCAACGGCCCGGCGGCGCAATGGTTCTTATTGAAATGCTGATCAGCTCTCCTAACAAATAGGCTAATGGTGTGTGAAGTAGGGGGGGTGGGTGGTGGAGGAGGTGGTGGTGGGGGGGGGAAGATGGGCTGGAGTCGTTCATTACCGCCGTTTAGAAAAAACCGAATTCCCCTCAGACTTGAACTCTACTTCCACCTGCTGTTTGGCAGCGGAGATTGCGGAGAATTCTCTGCCGTCACGATGAGGCCTGTTGTGATTATGAATTATGAATTTGTTTTAGATTCAGAGTCAGAATCAGCGTTATTGCCGCAGCTTTTACAAACAAGGAATGTGCGTTTGTGACATAACATTGAACATTAAACAAAGTCCTAGTGTAGAAATTCAAAAATATTCAGATGGGAGCATTGTGGCACTTGGCTATAATTCCATGAATGGTGTATTTTATTCATTTCTATGGATGATAGAATGGTCATACACCTCGTCTCATTTCTTATTCCGCGATTAATTCATAATTGTATCTTTACGATCGATCGGTGGGCGTCCCGTTGACCATTGGAACCGAGAAATTACAGCCACTCCTTCGCACACATGTACGCACTCATGCATGTTCGTGCGCACACACACACCTCTGTGCATCTTGGCGATTATATGCACACACACACACACACACACACACTTACACACTCTTTCACACCCTTTGCGTATAGCCTGCTCTACAGATGCTACCGAGCCATGCTTGCAAATCAACAATCAAGCTCCAACCACCGGCTAATGAACTAGAAAATCCAAATCATTATCATAATTATTGTTTCTCCACCGTTGATTGCATTCAGAATCCCCCTCGCTCTCGCTCTCGCTCTCTCTCTCTCTCTCTCTCTCTCTCTCTCCTATTGGCTGCCTGGGTCCCTCTCTCATTGGCTGCTCGGCTCCCCCTCTCCCCCACACTGTCTGTCTGTCTGTCTGTCTGTCTGTGATCCAATATTGACTCATTGTCACCTGCATTAGTTGAGCTTACGACTGATTCTCAGCCTGGTCTATAACACAGCCGGTCATGGCTCGGTAGCGACGAGACCTGCTGCCGCCCGGCCTAGGTAGCGACGAGACCTGCTGCCGCCCGGCCTACCGTGAAATCGACCATTTAATCAAATTTGTCTTTGCCGTCTAAAAATACACACACCGAGTCGATGTGTTGTCGTACGTTTTTGAAAGTCTTTGAAAAGAAGGCCACAGATAATCAAAAACCACAATATTACATCGAGATGTCTCGTTTAGTTTCCCAGTGCTAGTGCTGGTCGTACATATCTAATAATAAATCATAAATGCTTCTCACAAATCAATGTACGATACGAGGCTATTTCCTCACGCCCCGAGAAATAGCGGTTTTCGACCTCGGCTCCTCAGAAATAGCGGTTTTCGACCTCGGCTCCTCGGCCCTCCCGACCTATTCCCGCGTTGCCGGTCGTCGGCCTTGACGGCGTCGAGCGAGTGTTTGTGTCGAGACGGTTCTCAAAAAATCCCAGCTGGAGCGGGACGTTTTGGTGGAAGCGGTATCGGAGAGACGGGGGTCATGTGATTTAGAACGCACTAGAACTACACCCTCCAGTTTGCAATAGACCACTTTTCACAGATCGTAATCAGCAGCAGGGTAAAGTAACTTCCATGTCATTATTCTCTCTGTGGGTTTTATTGAGGTCTGTCGCGGCAATGGCAGGCCGGGGGTGTGGGTTGTTGGGGGGTTTGTGGGGGGATGGCTTGTCCTGAGTCTAGAATACGCTGATTGACATTAGAGACAATGTTTGATTAACCAGCGGTGGTGAGCGTAGTGTGATCTATATATCCACTAGTGGTGTATGGTGCATTTACATTTATATTTACTTTTAGTGCTATTAATAAATGCCGAGACGTACACGACACGCAGGGTCCAGGTGAGCTCCGGCGCGCTGCCACACCTCAATGCAGCGGAGCCGTCGTTCATGTTATGAGCTGCAGTACGTGAGCCGGGTTTTACCTGCAGGAGGTGTCGAACCGGAGCAGCGCCGTGCAGGATCACGAAGGATCCTCGCCGCCGCCCCAGCAGCAGCGACGACAACAACCGGTTCCAACTGTTCTGCGGTCAGGCAAGCGCCTCCTGGAACAGAGACTCTTTCCCGCAGGCCGTCAGGACTGTGAACTCTGACCTCACGAGGGCCCCTCCACTGCCCACTCCCCATGCACACACACACTCACACACATACTGTAGGTAGTACACAGTACGTGCACCGACATAGTCTTACTACATAACTTGATACTACATTTTTTTTTATGTTGATTGCCTTGTTTTGATATGCTTATTGCTACTTGCTTCTGTTTATTTGCTTTTTGCTCATATTCTCTCATTCAAAAAAGCTGCTTCTTCTGCTGTAAAGACTGTAAATCGTGTGTGGATTCTTTCCCTTCAATTGTGATATTTGTGATATTTGTATTGTTCTGTTGCATTTCACTGATTCCGCTGAAATAAACGTGTCGACGCCCAGCGGAATGAAGAAGAATACAATACAATTACAAATATAACACGACTTGGAGGGATCAGAATAGCCACCATATTCACAGCGAAAGGAGCAGCGGGAATGAGAAATTTGCCCGACCGTTCTCACACACACTCTCGCTCACACACACACACACACCACTTTTAAATCGACAATATCGACTATAAGAACCGTGGCCTTCCGGATGAAAGTCGTCTGCTGCGGAGGTCACTTCCGTCTCTCTTCTCGTGCCTTGACTTCGCTTAAGCGGACCGGCCAATCGGAGGTCTTTTCGGAAGAATTGCTTGAGTCATGTTTAAATCATGAGTCAGTTTGTATGTTGGATGTCGTTTGTATCAGTGTGACGGACATAATTAATGTCCATAATTAATTAGAATCCAATTTGAATCCAATTAATGAGCAACAAAGAGACGGCTCTCGGTAGGTGCGCTGAGCCCAACGATCTGAGCGATGGGATGCCTTTCAGTCGGGCATTACCCATTCCCTTTGCATTCATTCCTGTCAACATTCCTAGCATGTCTCCTCATGCAACATACAGTGTGTTCTTTAGGGGGCTGTTCAGATTCCTACACACACACCAAAAGGAAAAAAATATATATATACCGTCTACCGTCAGAACTGTGTGTGTGTGGGGGGGGTGTGGGGGATTTGCATGGGAGCGTGAAAAGGGTTTTTAGCTTTTGCCGTTGCACAGGATTTCAATTCCAAAGTGTTATTTCAACGGCCCGGCGGCGCAATGGTTCTTATTGAAATGCTGATCAGCTCTCCTAACAAATAGGCTAATGGTGTGTGAAGTAGGGGGGGTGGGTGGTGGAGGAGGTGGTGGTGGGGGGGGGAAGATGGGCTGGAGTCGTTCATTACCGCCGTTTAGAAAAAACCGAATTCCCCTCAGACTTGAACTCTACTTCCACCTGCTGTTTGGCAGCGGAGATTGCGGAGAATTCTCTGCCGTCACGATGAGGCCTGTTGTGATTATGAATTATGAATTTGTTTTAGATTCAGAGTCAGAATCAGCGTTATTGCCGCAGCTTTTACAAACAAGGAATGTGCGTTTGTGACATAACATTGAACATTAAACAAAGTCCTAGTGTAGAAATTCAAAAATATTCAGATGGGAGCATTGTGGCACTTGGCTATAATTCCATGAATGGTGTATTTTATTCATTTCTATGGATGATAGAATGGTCATACACCTCGTCTCATTTCTTATTCCGCGATTAATTCATAATTGTATCTTTACGATCGATCGGTGGGCGTCCCGTTGACCATTGGAACCGAGTAATTACAGCCACTCCTTCGCACACATGTACGCACTCATGCATGTTCGTGCGCACACACACACCTCTGTGCGTCTTGGCGATTATATGCATACACACACACACACACACACACACACACACACACACTTTCACACCCTTTGCGTATAGCCTGCTCTACAGATGCTACCGAGCCATGCTTGCAAATCAACAATCAAGCTCCAACCACCGGCTAATGAACTAGAAAATCCAAATCATTATCATAATTATTGTTTCTCCACCGTTGATTGCATTCAGAATCCCCCTCTCGCTCTCGCTCTCTCTCTCTCTCTCTCTCTCTCTCTCTCCTATTGGCTGCCTGGGTCCCTCTCTCATTGGCTGCTTGGGTCCCCCTCTCCCCCACACTGTGTCTGTCTGTCTGTCTGTCTGTCTGTGATCCAATATTGACTCATTGTCACCTGCATTAGTTGAGCTTATGACTGATTCTCAGCCTAGTCTGTAACACAGCCGGTCATGGCTCGGTAGCGACGAGACCTGCTGCCGCCCGGCCTCGGTAGCGACGAGACCTGCTGCCGCCCGGCCTACCGTGAAATCGACCATTTAATCAAATTTGTCTTTGCCGTCTAAAAATACACACACCGAGTCGATGTGTTGTCGTACGTTTTTGAAATTCTTTGAGAAGAAGGCTACAGATAATCAAAAACCACAATATTACATCGAGATGTCTCGTTTAGTTTCCCAGGTGCTAGTGCTGGTCGTACATATCTAATAATAAATCATAAATGCTTCTCACAAATCAATGTACGATACGAGGCTATTTCCTCACGCCCCGAGAAATAGCGGTTTTCGACCTCGGCCCAGAAATAGCGGTTTTCGACCTCGGCTCCTCGGCCCTCCCGACCTATTCCCGCGTTGCCGGTCGTCGGCCTTGACGGCGTCGAGCGAGTGTTTGTGTCGAGACGGTTCTCAAAAAATCCCAGCTGGAGCGGGACGTTTTGGTGGAAGCGGTATCGGAGAGACGGGGGTCATGTGATTTAGAACGCACTAGAACTACACCCTCCAGTTTGCAATAGACCACTTTTCACAGATCGTAATCAGCAGCAGGGTAAAGTAACTTCCATGTCATTATTCTCTCTGTGGGTTTTATTGAGGTCTGTCGCGGCACGCACCACTGGACTAGTGGTGTGGGTTGTTGGGGGGTTTGTGGGGGGATGGCTTGTCCTGAGTCTAGAATACGCTGATTGACATTAGAGACAATGTTTGATTAACCAGCGGTGGTGAGCGTAGTGTGATCTATATATCCACTAGTGGTGTATGGTGCATTTACATTTATATTTACTTTTAGTGCTATTAATAAATGCCGAGACGTACAAAACACGCAGGGTCCAGGTGAACTCCGGCTGCGCTGCCACACCTCAATGCAGCGGAGCCGTCGTTCATGTTATGAGCTGCAGTACGTGAGCCGGGTTTTACCTGCAGGAGGTGTCGAACCGGAGCAGCGCCGTGCAGGATCACGAAGGATCCTCGCCGCCGCCCCAGCAGCAGCGACGACAACAACCGGTTCCAACTGTTCTGCGGTCAGGCAAGCGCCTCCTGGAACAGAGACTCTTTCCCGCAGGCCGTCAGGACTGTGAACTCTGACCTCACGAGGGCCCCTCCACTGCCCACTCCCCATGCACACACACACTCACACACATACTGTAGGTAGTACACAGTACGTGCACCGACATAGTCTTACTACATAACTTTATTACATTTTTTATTGGTTGTATTGCCTTTGTTTATATGCCTTTTATTTGCTCTTGCTTTCGTTTATTTGCTTCTTTGCTCATATTTCTCAAAAAAGCTGCTTCTTCTGCTGTAAAGACTGTAAATGTGTGGATTCTTTCCCTTCAATTGTGATATTTGTGATATTTGTATTGTTCTGTTGCACATTCAGCTGGGCATCGCCACTTTTTCATTTCACTGCATATACTCTTGTGTCTTGAATCTTGAATCTTGAATGAAAAGGTCCATTTCATTCCCGCTGCTCCTTTCGCTGTGAATACGGTGGCTATTCTGATCCCTCCAAGTCGTGTTATATTTGTAATTGTATTGTATTCTTCTTCATTCCGCTGGGCGTCGACACGTTTCCATTTCACTGCACATCCGGTATGCGTATGCGACAATTAAACTTATTGAATCTTGACAATTCCGCTTCGTTTCACGTGGGCGCAGGCATATTTGTGGGCGACTGTTTTGGTCCAGACACAGGCAAGGCAACGAGACAGTTTGCGACAGTTCTGTGACGACGTGGTTTGGGTGTGTGTGTGTGTGTGTGTTAGAGCCCCGTTGTGCCCAACAGCAATCCTCAAAAAACCGACTGAACCTGGATGGATTATGCACGCCTGGTGTTTATCATCGGACTAAAAATAGACAAAAATAAAATGAGCCGTTGTGTATGCGAGTGAGATCCTTCAGCGAGATATTAACCGAGACACTCAGTCCACCGACCGCCTCTAAAAAGTTAGCCGACGTTCCCCCGACTGTCCGTTAACTTTATTATTGCCAATGTGTCCGTTGAAGAGAAATTAACCGACGTTCGCTTGAACGCCGAATCTAACGCTTCTAGGGATGCGCACAACTCAACATTTCTCACGGTCGATTAATCAGCGGGCGGTACGAACGATTAATCCGACTTTTTTTTTGCCGACATTCATAAAGGCTAATTGATTCTGGGTATACTGTACATCATTTGCAAAGTTGGGACGCAAAAAAAAACAAGCAGTGTAGTGAAGTTACTTATTAAAGTATTAATTCTCATGAATTTCAGCGCGCGCACGGCATTATGAACTATGGAGGCCGATGTAAAATGACAGAACAGACAAACAGAAAACAAGTACAAAACTAACCACGGTGCTTCGGCGAGGTCCCTCTTCATCCGTTGCGGTGACGTTTGAGTGTAGGTTTCTTAAATGAAACAACATTGTGGATGTGGAGCCATTATATGACAATGTTGCCCCACATATCTCACACTTCGCTTACTTACAAAGTTAGCCCGGAGCGAGACGAACACAGACGCCTCAGGACCGTGACCCGACTTCCCCTACAGAACCACTGATGCATGACATTACTTCCGCTCAAATTAAATTATGTTTATTTGAATGAAAAAAGTAAAGACCACAATTCCATTGATTTTGACGCTGTAATTTAGCCCCAATTCCCCCCCAAAAAATGGATTATGAAAAAAAATGTACGACTCCAATGCAATAATCGATTATGATCGTCATGAACGATTAATCGATTATTCTGACCCATCCCTAATCGCTTCAGTGTCGTATCGTAATAAACGTCCGACAAACACGCTATCAAAGCGATGCAAGTATTTGTGGGGGAAAATATGGCCGCTCACAAAATAACCAGAACTAGCGTCTTGCATGAGACACGGCTTCACGGGGAAACAAAATGGCTGCCGTTGCGCAATCGAAAGAGAACGATACACACACACACGTCTTTAGTATGGATTTTTGTATTTTTTTTATTTCAGTTCATACAGACTTTTTGTCACCACAAAGTTAGCGAGAGCATTTTGTTTTGTTTTTGGATCCTCCATTGCAATGTAGTTTTATTGGAAAGCAAACCGAGAGAGGACAGCCACCACTTCAGAGCATAACAATAATAATAATCCTAATAATAATAATAATAATAATGATAGTAATAAGAATAATAATTATAATAATAGCAGAGGCAGTTTTATCCCCCCGCCCGCCCCACCCCTCCCGCCCCCGCACCCCCGACATGCAGCAGAAACAGACTGGGCTGCAGATTCAAGATGGAGGACGCCTGGACACCTGTGTTCTCCATCTCCTGCATTTCCTCCTCCGCAACCTTTGACCTCCCCCGGTAGTCCCGCCCTCTGGTTTAATACACAACACCGACAGGCAGCAGCTGCTGCAGCACCAGCAGCGGCAGCAGAAGCAACAGACTTTCAGGATTGACATTGACTCCTCCCGATGGACTCGATGGACTTGATTTTGATCTTTCAATGCCTTTTAAAAAAAAAATAGTAATCATAGCGAGGTTTTAGAAACAGATTTTTGTTGATTAACTCTTTGTAGACAGCCAGCATGGCGACTAGTCAAAATTAGAAACTGTACCAATTATTTTTGTACATTTCTTTCTTTCTTTTTAACCGGCCACATCAGGATAACACCATAAAAGGATTGTGTCGGACATGTGATCACTCGAGGGCCAATCAGAACGGGTGTACAAATAATGCCTAACAAAAGAGAAAACCAAACTGAATATGAAGGGGTTGTTATAGATAGAGGGGGAAGTAGAGGTCGCGCCCACACACACACACACACACACACACACACACACACACACACACACACACACACACACACACACACACACACACACACACACACACACACACACACACACACACACACACACACACACACACACACACACACAGTCTGGTTATTGTGTGAAGCAACTTAAGCGACTTTTTAAACGGTTTCTGGCCAATCGTTGGGAGTACAGTGTCACCCATTACTCTCCTTATGCAAAGTGGTAAAAAAAAAAAACACAAGTTACCCACTAAAGAACTACGTTTGGTTTTTCCTACTCCACAGTATTTTGTTATTCTTAAAGAGAGCGGCTCGTGAAATCAAATAAAAAAAATTATAAAGAAAGAAAGAAAAAAGAAGCCGTGAGTTTTTAATAAGTGCTAAGCTCGGCGTCGTTTTGCACGTTTAGAAAAACGAAGCGGAAACACTTTTTTGTATTTTTTTTTTGTGTATTTTTTTTTTTAAACCGCTTCGCGGCCGGAGGGAGGTGGTGGCGGTGGCCACGCCCCCTCCAGCCCCCGGCCCCACCCACCTCTACCCGCTCACTCAAGAAGAACAATCTCAAAAAAGCGATTAAAGGAGGAAAAAAACAACCCAAACAAAGTCAGGAAAAAGGAAGAAAATAAACAAACACCCACCCACCCCTCCTCCTCCCCCCCACCCACCACCCACATAATCCCTCCCCCACCACCCCACCCCCCTCCAACTCCCGACAGACGGACAACAGCAGTGCGTAGACGGAGGTCTCCCGCTCTCTCTCCCCCTCTCTGCTACCCCTTCCCTCTGCCACTCCTCTCTCTCTCTCTCTCTCTCTCTCTCTCTCTCTCTCCCTCTCGCTCGCTCTCCCTCCCTCTCACTTGAGGAGTGCCTTGATGTCGTCGCTCTCCGCGGCCTCCAGGGCGTTCAAGCCGTCCGGCCCCTTCCAGTCCTTGTCCGCACCCTGGAGAGAGAGAGAGAGAGAGAGAGGGATCCAATTAACCAATTAACAACTAACAACTATATTTACAGACTCAGGGGTCCAGGTAAAAAGACAACACGGTAGGTACATCAAATATATACCATAGGAATGGCTGTCCTGTCCACCATATCAGAGGGAGAGGAGAGAGAGAAGATGGAGAGAGAGAGGGGGGGGGGGGGGGGGAGAGAGGGAAAGGGATAGGAGCGAGGGAGGGGAGAGGAGAGATGGGGATGGAGAAAGGGATGGAGGGACGGGAAGCATGGAAACGGTGTGTAAATACACAAGAGACCCTTGTGAAGTATGGAAGCATATACACATACTACATACATAAACGCCCCTCCAAATAAACTGCCAATTGCTTAGAAGTACGAGTGAACAATACTGAAGTCATGGGAAATGTACTGTAGGTGACTAATGTTGAGGTGTCGTATGGTGAGTCTGTTTTTCCTGAATTGAGCGTATTGGTAGATGCTTGACCTGTGTGTCTCCCCGGTACTGTTTCAGTCCGTTTTATGTTAATGCTTTAACATTATGGGAGATGCTTACTTAAGTCATATCACTAAGCAACGTTGATGATTTGCGCATATTTCCATGCTAAACGCAGTACTACCTGGGGAGGGTTTCTGGACAATATTTGATGACCGATAATGTATGCATGCATACGTTTGCCATGAAGCAGCATATTTAACCCAACCTGTTGATAAGAGTATTAAAAACTCTTTCACGTAGGTTTTGAACAGATAAAAATGTGCGATTAACTGCGGACAAGCATGCGATTAATCACAATAAAATATTTGAATCGATTGACAGCCCATAGAGACTACCACACATACATACATATAAATCTCTATTTACCTCTCTATATAGCCTTTTTCTTTTTTGTGATATTTATTCACTGCGGGTCTGATGTAGAAAGGCCCCGAGTCTACCTGTGACGGATTAACCAATTAAAATCGCTAAATGGACCTCAATGGACTGCGGGCCAATTTCGGTGCAAGATAACGGGTTAACGGACCCTCCGATACGGATCGTTACAACCATTATTGCATATGAACAGTCAAACATTTTACTCGGAATGTATGGGAAATAAAAGACGTTGACCTTTTAACATATTTTTTCATGGCTGTGGCTGCCAAGAGCGTCTCTCTCTCTTAAGAGGTATGTCTCTCGCTCTGTGTCTCCCTCTCGTTCTCTCAGTCTCTGGCTCCCTCTCTTAGCCTGCATCTTTCCCTCCCTCCCTCTCTCTGTCTGTCTTACTCTCTTCTCTCTCTCACTCTCATATATACAAGCCATGTCTCTGGGGCCGTGGAACAGAACAAGGACGCCATCTTGACAGACGTGCCCTGTCAGCACCTGTAATGAGAGACTTAAAAAATCCTCCATTCCTCCCCCCTCCCTCCCTCCCCCTCTCCCTCCCTCCCCCTCACATTCTGCCCTTTTTCTATTAAATGTGAAGTAATGCCGTGGCATCCACAACTGGCCCGACCACTGGGTCTCCATTTTAAAAAGGGCCCTATTATACTGGCAGGTGTGAGTGTGATTAGCCATTACAAGCCGTTCAAAATTTGTTGATGTGACAAGGTGACACCACAAGTGGGAGTGGTCCATCTAGACGTATGCTGACTAGATCAGACTACCAGCCGTCCCAGAGGAATGTACCAACTGGTTTAGTCAGCATGCATCGAGGTCAAATGTGGGCAAACTACGGCCCGCGGGCCACATACGGCACGTTGCGTTGCTGAATCCTATGTAAATGTAAATGTAAATGAATCCGGCCCGTCTGGCATTTACATTAACAACAGACCTATAATACATTTACATTTATTTTCCTGCAATTGTTTCCTTAATTGGTTCCACTAGATCAGGAGGTCACTAATAGGCGGACCGCGGTCCGGGTCCAGACCCAGACGCCGTCCTATCCGGACCCGGACCTGTAACCAATAAATTATTGAGTATTATACAATTTTGTTGTCGCGTTTCTATTTTAACCAGCCATCTTTTCTAGCCTTTATGGCACTGGCTCAGCGGCCCAATCAGGTCACGTCACGTGACGCTACTCAACCAATCAGATCGTTGCAGTCAGTGAGCGAGTAGAAACAAACATACACGCGGAGAGACGAGAGAAACAGTCGGAGTACGGCGCTCTAAAAAGGTTAGGGCTAGGGTCTAAAAAGAGAAAGATACAGTGAGAACAGAGCCTTTAATGAAGATTGGACAGACATGTCCATGTTTATTCTTCCCACCGGCAGTTCAAAACCCGTATGTCTCATCTGTCCCGAGACTGTGGCTATTATTAAAAGTGGTAATGTGAAGCACCACTCAGAGACAAGTCTTTTCACCAAACATACCAAACATACCAAACATACCCGCCCAAATCCCAACTGAGGGCGCAGAAAATAAACCATTTGAGAGCCCAGTATGATTATTATTCATGACATTAATGACAATTTTGAAACGGCTCTTAATGGCTAACCACGCTCACACCTGAGGGTATATAATAGGGCCCCTTTAAGGGTTTTTTTGTACTTTACACGTCGGCATGGGGCGGCCCCAACGCTAGCCATTTGGCTGAATACCACTGAACAAATGAACGCCGAAACTCTGCAAAAATTGCTTTGACGAGACGCCGTTTTCCGTCGAGACCGTCAATGCGTCCACGGCCAGGCCCATGAGAATCCGCTCCGCAAAACACAACGGGCGGAGCGAAGGAAAGAGAACGCCGTCATCGAGGGATGATAGTCAAAGGAAACAAGGGCTATACGGCTACGAGGGTGACGGGGGTTGTTTGCCGTCATAGGATATGTAAATACAAATAGAGAAAAATATGCGGTGACAAGCAAAGAGACTTATTGAGCAGCAGCAGTGACACCAGCCAGGCACGTACAAGCGAGACGTCCTTTTTGTTTGTCATCCCCCCCCCCCCCCCCGCAACCGCCGACCAAACTTCAGCCTCTTCGCACAGGGAGGAGGGAAGCTTACTGAACCCGGCGTTGAGAGAGGCGGCATTGTCGCATGGAATGGTAGAATCGGGTCATGGGAGTCGCGGCTGACCCAATTACCGCCAAGCCAGGGACATTTTCTGGGAGAGGAGGGGGGGGGGAGGAGGAGGCTGAGGAGGAGGAGTGGATGGCGGACAAGGTTTTTGTGCCGTGTGCAGATGCCATGGCGCGAAAAGAAAAAAAAAGGCGACGGAGCTTGACGACGCCACCCGAAACCGGAGGGAGCTTTAGAAGGAAACTGTGGCCCGACCTGTCATATCTACATAGCAAATGTACTACGGGTGGGCGGCTTGAGGGCCACGCTTGACTTGCGCTCACACAGAAGACTAGAGTCTGCGTTGTCTGTCAACACCAACGCCGGAAGTCTCGCTGCAAAAAAAATAATAAGTATCAAGTTGGAACAACTTTAACGCGCTCGAAAAAGTTGGGTTTCTTACAACGGGGAAGAGCTGAACTCAAACTACAGGGTCCAAAAAAACCCAATACCACCAAATTCTCCAGATTTTTGTAAACCTCAAGAAAAATATACGACAGTATCCGAGCTAGCAGTAATTTTAAGGCCCGTGTTTCAGTGCAACACCTCACTGTTCTCCACCCCCCACGAGCTGAGGTTAGCAAGAAAGGAATTGTGAAAAAGTGGGGCCCAAAGGGGAGGCCCTCTTCCTCCACCCATCCTCAAGCAGGCGTCTCTGGGGAAGTTGTTAGTGGTCTGAACACCTACCCGTTGCACCATCGGCTCTACACTTCTCATTTAACCGGCAGAAACCCCACTGCTGCACCTGCCAAACCCCATCAAACACCAACCCTTGTTGTGCAACAACAGCAAAAAAAAAAAACTGTTGAGGAATCTGGCCCAGCAAACAATGATCCACACAGTGTGATTCTTCCATCACCGGCAACTTGAGGCTTAGGCGTGCCATGTTAAGCCATCTCCCTGCCCCCTATGACCCCGGAAGCTGAAGTCAGCTCCCGGCGCTCCCCTCCTGTGGCATTGTAAAGATCCTAAAGATCCCATCATTGTCTTCAGCCTCCCTGCAGCCACCAGCCCCGTGTTACCAGCATCCGACCTCCACTGGGTCCGCTGGGGTCTCTGCACTGGTAATCGGGCCTGGCTGATACAGGAATAATATCATGTATTATATATACCTCGAGGTCGGGACCCCACTTGATGGCTATTTGGGGGGGATACGCTCATGGGGGTCCAAGGAGATCAAATAAAGCTACAGATATTTGATGAATCCATTTTAGCAAACATCTCTGATATCCTGAATGTCTGAGGGACCAAGAGTTTCCACAGCCAAGTCGCCAAATCGCTCAATGGTGTTCTCACGGGGACATTGACAATTAAAGAGGCAGGTTTGGGAAACCACTGCTTTAGCCGTGTTCGAAGTTACTGGGTTCGATCTCCAAGGTCTACCTGCTTGTCTAAGGTAAAGGTGGTGTATAAATAAAGATATCCATTATGGTACGGTACAAAACAGCAGCCAGTTCCACTTCCTCGTCGATATTTGAGGCCTTGTACATGGTCAACGATAATATTGACTTATTGCCGGGTCCCTAGTTTGCATCCGCTCTCCGATCCTTCCACTCCAGGACATGACTTTACAATCTCATCTTACATTGTTAAAGAAACATTGATTATGTGTAGACTGTTAGCCAGATGCTCAAAGCAGCGACGCGACCGCACAGAATCAATATTCGCATTGGAGCATACAAGCGTCGGCAGTCTGTCAAGGGAGCATACAAGAAGTTAATATAATACAGCCATATAAAACAGGCCTAATCTCGCCAAACTTCTCCAAATTTATAGTTTCAAAGTGGAATCATTTATATTGGGACTGGGATGTGGGTACCGTCAAACTGAAAAATTGTCCAGCAGTTAAATCAGACTAAAGAACCCTGCAGTTTTCCTTCTGCACAGATTTGCCCACCCTTTCTGGCCAACAATGAATATGCATTCACGTTTGAGCGGCAGGGGAAGGTGCCTGAAACCTTCCCACCCGGGCCGAGGTCACCGCAGGAGGTACAAAGGGTGCCATTTTGTTCGCCCACCCCGGGAAACGCAACGCAATAAAGCCCAATTTGTTTCCCCCTCCCTCTCCACCACCACCACAATCAGGGGTATATATTCTCCCCCTCCCAGCTCCCTGAACACATTACAAGAGACGTTGGTGTTGTTGTTGTTGTTGTTGTCGCTGGCGGTGCTGCTGCTGCTGCAGGTGCTCGGGGCTCCCGCGAGGGGAAACGGACAGCAAACAGGCGTTGAGCGTCAGCGGGGGGGGGGGGGGTGTCTGGGACTTCGAGGCACGTCGTACGCGGGGCCAGAGCTCTCGGAGTGTGTGCGGGGAGTGTATTGAGATCGTGTCTCTGCAGTGCCGGTGACCTTTGCGCGTATTTGAGGCGCTAATCCCCGCAAGTGCGTCGCGGAGATGAGCAGCAAGCCGGGCAAGCCTGTATCTCTGCCCGCCTGCCCCCCGGCCCCCCCGCCTCGCAACATCGTGTTTTGGTCCGGCTGCACAACACACAAAAGGGGCTTTGGAGCCGTCGACCCACGGGCTCTGCATTTCAGGAGGAAAAACAACCTCTGATTGACCGCCTGTTTCTCAGTCCGATGCAGATTAGCTGGAGCAAGACAGGGATGTATACATATATCGCCCCTGTGTGTGATTATATGTAAGTGTAAGTGGCGTCACTTATCGATTTCTTTGCATGTGTAACAAAAAAAAAAATGTTTGCGCCCGCAATCAGTGCCGTCAGTGACTGTGCCGCTCCATCACAGCGATGGAAGAAAAAAAAAAAATGAAAAGCGACTATTTAAGAAAGCTGTTGTCATGTCCGCTGAGTTTGTTTGATTGTAGCCTATAGGCTAATAATAATAATGTCTTTTTTTTTTCCAACCATGAAGCAATAAACGAAGCTGTTTACTGTTTAGTTTCACGTGTTTAGTCGTGGCTCTTTGTCGCCCCCTCTGGTGAAAATGAGAACTACACTGAATACTGAAGTGCTGAAAATGATAATAATAAAAAAATCGAATATTTCTTCAAAATGGCATATCGTCTCAGCCTTAATATATATATATATATATATATATATGTGTGTAAGGGCTGTCAATCAGTTCAAGTATTTAATCAAGGTTAATCACGTGATTATCTATCGTTAACTTGAACATAATCACACATTCTTCTGTCCGTTCAAAAATGTCCATGAAAGGGAAATGTTCCAAGTTGTTAATACTCTTATCAACATGGGAGTGGGCAACATACGCTTGCTTTATGCAAATGTATGCATATTTATTTTTTGGAAATCAATTCACAACACTGGACAAATATTGCCCAGAGACCCTCACGGGTAATGCATTTAGCATAAACAAATATGCTCAAATCATGACTAAGTAAGTAAGAGCCTCACACAATCTAGTGTGTGTCCAAGCATTAACACAACACTATGGACTGAACCAATCGAGGGACCCACACAGGTCAAACATTTACCAACATGCTTAGAAATCACAACGCCAGCCCGAGCAACGTTGGTCAGCTACATTTTCCATCACTTGAGCACAGTTCAAAGATCACTCACATTTCTAAAGCCACTCAGCAATTTGAGGAGGGAGGGGGGGGGGGGCCCAGGCCTGACCCCGCAACGCGTTGCAGAGTGGTGGGCTTGCCGCTTGACGTAACACGTCAAAACAATCGATTTGGCGGGTGATTTTGTGTCTGTCTTGCTGTGTTTGAGAACTGCCGACTTGCACAGTGTAAATGGCAAATGGATTGCATTTCTATAGCGCTTTACAGTTGCCTCACATTCACCCATTCATACACCGACGGCGGTGCCAACCATGCAAGGCAACAACCAACACGTCAGGAGCAGTTAGGTTTAGGCGTCTTGCTCAGGGACACCTCCACACTTAGCTAGGCGGAGCCCGGGGATCGAACCAGCAACCTTCCCGTTGCCAGACAACCGCTCTTACTTCTGGAGCTACTCCCGCCCCCAGTGTCCCACCTTGTCTCAAATATATACCATATGTATACGTACAACACACACATATATATATATATATATATATATATATATAGCCAGACAGCAGGCAGGCAGAGCAACTGCATTTTTACTGCGTGTCATTCCTCGGGTAGAAACGAGAGCAGAGGAGCTTTCGATGAAGCCTCGTGTCATTTAGAAGGGGGACAGCTGCTTCCTCAGACGTGGAAGCACATACACACACATATAAGTGCAGCATGTATAGCCGTCTGCATGACGTGCACTGTGCTCTATTCAGGGCTCCTATAAAAAGCTAATTGCTCACCATCTCTGAGTCAGCTCCTTCTTGAAGGAGGGGTGGCGGGGGGGGGGCGTGTTTCGCACTTTGTCATCGATGTCAAGACAGCGTGTCAGCAAGGCCAATTGATTATGAGGATTAGACGATTACGGTCCACTGACTGCAATAGTTGGTGACGTGGGCTTGGTTGCCAACCGTTGCAAGTTGTCAACCACACCGATGAAAACTTCACAGCGCTGAAGTAGCCTATTCAAACGTTCCTCAACAAATAAATGAGTGAACTGGCCGGGCTCTGTGCGCTGATCAACGCAAAGACTGGATTCCCACATAGCTTGAATTCTTCTTCTGTTACTTTATCGCTCATGAAGCGGTGAGGGAATTCCAGGGACCGAGGCGAGTCGGGACCGGTTCAGGACGTCCCTCTCACATTGACAGAAAGACGCCGTCTTGAATCAAATAAACATGACTTAACCCAACTCTATTGATTGGCCATCTGTGTAAGATACTGGTCTGAATGTTGTCTACGTTTTTTTGTTTTTTTTTAAAGATTTAGTTAAAGATTGTCATTGTTCAGCTCCCATGGATAGCACCACATGACATGGTGACATGGCATGACAATGCCATGTCACCATGTCACCATGTCTAAAGACCTCCTTGTCAGGCCAAACATTTTAGCCGCTTGAATAAGTGTCCCCGTGTGGACTTAAGGGAAAAAAGGTTCAAGGAGCAGTTTGTCAAAACATAATTTCATAGATTTTTTTTTTCTACGCCACGGACACAATTGGAACCGATTGAGCGTGACCAGCAGCAGAGCAATGAAAGAGATGAATGAAAGAATTAAATTATGCCTCCACTCTTGCTGTGCATAAACAGCCTGCAGTACAGGAAGTATGCGGTAGACACTGTCGCTGTTGGGAGGTGGTGAGAGTGTGTGTGTGAAACTGGGCCTCAATGTGGATCGCTTTATTATGGCCAGAGTTAAGAGTTTTTTGCTGTTTTGCTCCACCGCATCTCAGGTTTCCAGCCATGGTTACAGGATGCCCCACGTGATGCCAGTCACTTCCCGTTGTAGCAAAGTTAGCCGAGCCGCTGACGCGTCGAGCCACCCTCCCACGGATCCACTCGACGCAACCTCAACGGCCATCCATCACGGGGCATTCTGTGCAAATGGGCGTCGTAAGACTTAATCAAGACGGCGGAGACGCGACTCTGGCGGTTAAGGCTTTGTTAGCCACCGTGGACAGAGCTGGCTGGCTTAGATTTTCAACTCACGCCAGCTGCGTTTTCACCTGACCCATCACCGGCCCCCTCGCCGCACAGCTGGGGCTCTTGTTTGCGCAGCTGAGCTGGCTAGCGGCTTCCAGTGTGCGTGTGCATGTGTGTGTGTGGATACAATGGCCGTGTCCAGATGGAAAGATGGGAAGAGAGTCTGTTTGGGCACCCAGACCTAGAACTCTGCCAGTGTTTGTGTGCTGTTGCGGTGGGCCGGGGATGACATTCAGAACAATACAGAAACCCCCTGAAAAGACACAACGTAATACAATGCACACAACTATGTGGGAAGGTTCTAGTACGGCAGAGAGAGACAGACAGAGAGAGACAGAGACAGAGAGAGGCCTTTTGTCATTGGTTGTTACCTCATCAGCACCCATGGGCCTTTTGAGTCCCGAGTATGTATCATGTGTCATCGACATACCTGGTGGCAGAAAACTATAGAAACTGGTTCTGTGTCTGTATGTGTATGTGTGTGTGTGTGCCCGAGTATGTGCACCAGTACCAACCTTTGCTAAGAGGATCCTGACGCAGGAAAGGTGACCTTCGTAAATGGCCGAGAGCAGCGGGGTCAGTCCGTGTTTGTCCGGGGCCTGGAGGGGGAGTGGGGAAGGGGGTAAAAAGAGCGGGAACGAATGTAGAATTAAAATCGACGGGAGGCAGACAGACGGGGAGGTATCTGCGAGGAGCAGACACTCACTCTCGGTTTCAGTTTACCGGGCGTTGAGTCATGAGCGCCGCTGTCCTCCCGTGGGAGCCAACATCACTCGTTTTTTTTTTTATATATATCCCACCCCCCGCCCCCCTCCCTTATCATTATCACAGGAAATAACTTGGGGGAGGAGGGGAGGGCTTGGTTTGACTCCCGCCTCTCCCCTTATCACGCTCATGAATTGCCCCCGGAGAAAACGGCCGCTTCCTGCCTCCGCGGATGAACTCGATGGGGGGAGAGTCGAGATCGAGTGCGTTTTTTCGGCAACAATGAACGCCGGTGCTTATTTATTTTTACAGGGCGTCGGTTTGTCCTCTCCGTATGCACAAAAAAAAATAAAAAAATAAAAAGAGAACACATCGAGGGCGAGTGCATATGGGTGGTGCGGGTGGTGGCGAAGCGATAACACAGAAACGGAAAAGAATCAACAGGAGATATGTGACGCTGCGGAGTGAACGGATTGTGCCGGTGCTAAACCTAGCGGGGGAAAACAAAACTCGGTCTAGTTTTTTAAGATTTAGATTAGATTAAACTGTGTATTTGGGGATTTTTTGGCATCTATAATTTATATATTATTTCTGAAACGTTACAAAGGGCAAGTGCTTATCATAAGTCGCTAGAGAGATGTCCTTACTTTATCTTACAAAACAGCAGGGAAAATAAAAGTATTCAAGTCTGAACCGATGTGAAACTAGACGCAGATGATGTTATCAGTTTCCTTTACAAAAACGATTAGCCGCAATCAGAGGAGTCGGGGTCAAAGACGCCTGCTCAGCGCGACTGCATCGTAATGTAATTCTATACGCAGCAACAGAGTGTGAAGAGGACGTTGTCCGCCGCTAGCGTTGAGTAAGTGGATTTCAGCTGAGAACGATTCATCCCAGCCCACAACAACAGCCTGGGAGAACATCGCGGCTCTGCGGGGCCCAGGGGGATAAAGCACGCAGCCTGCATACCTGCCCGCAGATAGTATTTTAGCCTGATATTAGGTCATTTAATATCTCGATGAGGACATAGCACGTTTTCTGGTAATGCAAGATATATAAATAAATGGTCTATATAGAATTAACACATGGTAAATACTATCCTGCAGCTGAGGGTCTCAACGGTTGCACGCACGCAGCAGGACTTACGTTGACGTCCGCGCCCTGAGAGAGCAGGTACTCCAGGATCTCCGCCTGGCCACAGTCTGCCGCGTAGTGCAGGGGCTTCCGGCCCCCCTGCAGGGTCCGGTTCACATCCTCCGCCTGGGAACACAGAGGAAGAGACACAAATAAATACATGTATACATACATGGTCAATCGCTTGGCATTGAAAGGAGATCTGCAGATTCTGATTTAGCTTCTTTTTTTTTAACCCCAGGGAAATAGTTTGTCACAATTGCTCTAGTCTGTTCTACAGAATCGAAACCAAGAGTAAAACAATATCATATGAAATCTAGGCTTACAAAATATGTGTACACAATATAAGAATTGGGCAAACTGTGCATTCGGGCCAGCCCTAGTAGGCTTGAAGAGTAGTTGTTTACTCGAGCACAAGTTTCGACCTGTGAATGATATTGCATCATAAAACTGACTAATCGTGATACCAAGTTTCAGAGTATTAATAAACTACGATAGGATATGCCCTTGGAATGATAAAAATATGAGGTTTGAAACGTCAGTGAGAAGGGAAAACTAGTTTTAGTCCAAGATCACACTTTAAATTCACACAGTATACTGCATCTCAGTGTATTGACCCTCGGTTGAGAACGCCATTTTTAATTCATGAGCGTGCCGTGATATTAATCCATATGATGCAAAATTCCCCGTGACTATCAACAGGCCTACACTTCCCCATATTGCCCAGCAAGTCCGTGAACGACTTCCACTCTCAACACACTCCTCCTAAAAAGCCACTGAACGCCACACATGCAACTCTTGCACCAATAATTCATTCCTCCCCCCCCCCCCCCCCCCCCCCCCCACCGTGAAGCTGTTGGACCTCAAACCGTCCGACCGGCAGCTCAGACGACTGACAGCGTGAACCGTCAGACACAGAGACACACACACACACACACACACACACACACACACACAGGTAGCCCCCAGGTGACACCGGCTAATATAAGGACGTGTCACTCAAGAGCGAGCCACCTCAGCTGTTGGTGCCCACACACAGTTCACTTAGCTTCTTCCGACCCAGCATGGTGACAGTGGAAAACAGAGGGGAGCGTTGCAATAATAATGCAGCTTGCTGCCCACGCTAGACCCGGGCCTCTGCGAGGGGTTCGGCAGCACAGCGGCGTAGCTCGTGGCGGGAAGGGAAATTTAATGCGACGCGTAGCCCACAGAGGCCCGTCACTTATGATGGAGGAGTGCGGTGCGTACGACATCTTGGGACCACCGGACGTCAATGAATGATGATTTGGTGGACCGCACGCCGGCGGCAGAACCACGAGTGAGACCCAAGGGTCGGGTGTATGTGCCTACGCTGGCTTTTTTTTTTGCGTCACAGAAGCGTCATTCGGTCTCAAGGACTGCCGAATGGTCGCCGTGGTAGATTTGAGAAACCCTGTGTTCCAGCTCCAAACTTTTGATCGTGTGATAATCAGCCGGTCTTAAACAAGCTTACCGACGAGATTGGTGGGGCATGTGGAGGACGCTACTGGTTGATTTGTCTGCTATTTTTTCCCCTTCACAAAGCCAGATGCAATGTTCCCTAAGCCAGATCTAACCCCGTATCCGTCAATAAGTTCCCATCGAATCCACATGGCCTCCAGCAGGAATCACGAGAAACCTTGAAATTGAATCGGTTAAAAGTTGCAATTGCAAATTCTTTTGTATTCAGTTGCATTATACGTCTAGTCGTCCATCTCTGTTGACTGGTCGTGGTGGGCTGAACCAGACGGTCAGTCTGTCTGTGTGTGTGTGTGTCTGTGTGTGTCTGTGTCTGTGTGTGTGTGTGTGTGTCAGACTGTCACTCATTTCATGAGGATGGATCGCTGCAGAAGGTCAGGTTAATCCCGGGGAAAATGTGATTCCAATTCTTATAGATTCACACCCCGTTGCCTCTGAAATAATGGACGCGGGGGGCTTTGATGTAGCCATAAATGCGCGGTTCAAAATGTCAAATGAAAAACAAATATTTTTTAAAGCCATTTTTTCGACCGTGACCTTCAAAAAGATAATGAAATGTCTGTGAAGTGGACTTTCCATTTGAGCACTTTTTCTAAGTTTCCACAAAGCCGATGCTGCGGCTATAATACGTATGAATCACACCTGGCGTTATAAGTTACGTTTTGTCGTAGGCTACATGCATCGGGGCCTTTTTGAACATGGCATTAACAATGCAGTCCTACCTGCTTAGAGGTTCAACTACCACTGGGGCCACTCATGCCAAGAATGCCTACGCTTATGGCTATTTGAATAAAAATGGCCACCAAATATTATTTTGATACTTTCAGCGCTGCATTGGCATAGGGCGATGTGCAGCACCTCAGGAAATGTCACGATATGTGCGCGTTCCGTCTAGGTCAGCATCTGCATTGAATTTGACAGGAAATATAGGCTACCATTAGTTTAATGCACTAGCCTATGATATACTTTGTGGTGTCCATTTACATTTTTGGTGGGAAAGGTGTGGGTGTAACCACACAAAGTGAAAACTAGCCTACTTGTGCATCTCTGTACTCAAATCGGAACTTTATGAAATCATTTATGAAATCATCATCCCTACACTTTGTGTATACAAATACTAGACTTGAATTCCTTGCCTAAAGAAATAATATGTTTGCTGCATTTTGTATTATGTATAATGTGGCTCTCAATATGCATATATTATTTATATTTCAATGCATGTATACACAATCATTTTCTCTTCTTGCCATTTTATCTTTTTTGCAGACTATTTTTTGCAAAATGTCGCCTGCCATGCCACACGAATTGCACTGTTCAGAATGGCCCTGTGTTGTGATGTACATGTGACAATAAAAAGACTGACTTTGAAGTGTGTTCCGGGCAAACACACACACAACTAAACCTCACTTTGACATGCTATGGGAGCTGTCCTCCCATAACCATACCGAAACACCAGTCAGGCCTATAGTGAGGTTAAATACATTCAACAGCATTGAAGAAGGTCACACCTGACCCCACAACAAAGCACAACATCAAGGCGTCCTACTATATACACACTTCCTTCTATTGTGTCGCCACCACCAGCACCACAAAACACTAACCCTGTTGCATTCATCTGATCCCTGCACTAGTTTAGATAGCATTATGCGTGCGGTTGGACTCGCTATAATCCAACACAATGCTCCTGTTGACAGCAAGCAAGCACACAAGCAAGCAAGCAAGCAAGCATCCCCGCCCACAGAGATTGGCACAGGGCTGACCAGAAGAATGACAGGCCTGTTATGCCCAGGAGCCAACAAAAACAAGTCTGGCCACAAAACGCTGCAGCCATGGCCAATCGGTGGTTTTGCATCTTCCAGTATACGTGTATACACACACACACATCTGGATTTGAAATCATCATGATTGCAATCAAACACTGCTTCCAGTTTAGCAGCTAGCTTTCCAACAGGTGTTGCTGCTGCCTGGACGTCTTTGTGGGTCGACTGAGTCACAGATGTGCAACACAAGTGCGATGTTGTGTCGTAATATACACGCATCTCTGTGTGTGTGTGTGTGTGTGTGTGTGTGTCTCTGCAGAACTCACTTATTGCGTTGGGATTGAGTCGGCCTAGTGGGGAGTGGAGCTAGCTAGTGTGATTAGCATAGTTATTGTCGGCTAAGCGTTTGCTCGCTCGTCTCAGGGAGGTGAGCCGTGATCTACGCTCACGTCTACATATTTAATATGTAATGTAAGACGCGGTGTAACATTCATATGAGCGCAACGGATCGACTCGTTTTAAAACTTTCCAGCTAGCGAGGGGAGGTGAGGCGTTTGTGGTGCGCTCCAGTTGTACTCGGAAGTCGGAATTTCTGGCTTCCGAGCCGGTCATCGGGTTCAGAGAGCGCCCCCCCGCCCTGGAGTCGGAAGGTCGGGAAGTCGGAAGAACCTCACCGACCCCGACCCTTCGGTCCACTCGGGTTTGACGTCATTCGCACCCCCGGCGTCCGACTTCAGCGCCGCGTTTACGTTTCCATCGGAAGTAGTCGGAGGTGTGTGGGGTTGGGGGGGGGAGAAATGACGCCACACCCGCGTGGACCACACCGCAGTGTTCCGATTTACGGGGTTGGGGTCCGACGAGTTAAGTCGGGGTCCGGCCTTCAGGCGGCGCCCCCCCCCCGCCTGAAACGTCAGAAATTCCAACTTCCGAGTACAACTGGAACGCACCGTTAGCGGGATACGGGGCTGGCTAGCTAGCACGACGGGGCTAGCGAACCGAAGCTAATTGTAGAACCAGTCGAAGACAGCGGCGGCGGCGGCGGTCCTACCTTCACGAGTACGCCCTTGACCACCTCGAGGTCTCCGTTGTTCAGGGCCCACGTCAACTCCGTGTCCGTCATCTTCGTTCGCGGTGGTCTCCGGACGCACTTTTCTCCAACTTTGTGCGGCTAACTTGGCTAACTTAGCTTCGACTGCTCTGGGGTCTGTCCTCAACAACTCTCTCCCTCTCTCTCTCTCTCTGTCTTTTTCTCTGTCTCTCTCTCCCAGGCCGTGACAGGGCGGGAAATTAGTTCACCCCCCTTTTCAGAGAAACGCTAGTGAGTTACAAAAAGAGAGTAAAAAGGACGAAAAGCCTCGCCGAGCAGCAGAAGAAGAAGAAGTTACACACACACACACACACACACATACAGAGGGAGAGAGGGGGGGGGGGGAAACGGTGGAGGATCCGCCTTTCTGTTGTTTCGCCGACTACTTCCGGTGTCGCCTGACGGAAGTTGCCGAGCGGACCCGAACCCGCGCCCGAACCCGAACTGCACCCGAACTGCGAACGACACATTAAAAACTAAAACTAAACTAATCTCTTTAAAAAAATAATAATAATTTTGAGCTGTGAAGAATAATTTTAACTATAATAAACAAATAGTTAAAATAATAATAATAATAAAAACACATTTTAGAAAATCACCAATATAACAACTTTCTTTTATTGTAGTCTACAGTATACAGTCTACAGTCTATACATTTATTATTCTTATTTTTTATTATCATTTAGGAGGAAAAAAAACGGAGCCCATATGTTCTCAATATGAACACATGTTTCCCGGAGGAGGAGATGCAGCGTGATACAGATTGGAACTGGATGAAGGTTAATGACGCTCTAAAGTTTGATCCCTGTGACCTTCCCAAACCTTTTTTACGACACGAGCCGCAGTGCAGATATCCGCCTGACACACAGTGCCTATAAATAACTTATTCTTCTTCGTGTATTAATATTAAAATCAATCATTAAGCGACCTTCATCGGCTTGATGTCGCCTAATGTATATTTATGTGCGATCGACCTACAGGCAAGACCGTGAAATTACAAGGCGGTACAGCGCAGAACAGAACAGCGCACGGGGAACATGTATTCATCTGGTTGCTCTGTATAATCCACCTATATAACGAAGATAAGATAAGATAGAACTTCATTGATCCCGAAGGAAATTCTTGTGCCAGGTTGCATAGCAATACAATAAAACAATCGAGGAATAAACAGAGTAATACAAATAAAATAACAGATTTACAAATGTACAGTAGGTCCTAGAAGTAGAAGTAACTCCACACCAACAACGTCCACACACACAGTGCAGGGCCATTTGCCTGCACTGTGTTGAGTGGGGTGAGGTGGTGGTGGTGGTGGTGGTGGGAGGACCGCAGAGATCGAGAGAAGCAATCACAGAGATGCATCGCGTGTCACCGCGAGTGGCCATCCGTCAACAGAGAGACAGTCGTACAGTCGTACACTTTTTTTTTCCATTCTATCATTACAACCCCCCCCCCCCCCCCGCCCCCTCCCCTCCTGAGAACGGATATGTATTAATGCAGTAGCGGGAGCAGCAGCAGTGGTAGCAGCGGTGGTGGCAGCCGTCTTGCTATTTCACCTGTCGGTTCGACGACTGTTCAATCAGTCAGCCGCCGTGCGTACGGCAGGGAGGTCAGCGTTTATGTAAAAAAGGGACACACACAACGGGCAAGCGGATGTGTGTGTGTGTGTGTGTGTGTGTGGGGGGGCTACAAGTTCAAGTTCAAGGCCCCGATCACCGCCCTGCCCTGTCATCAATGGTTCGGGTCCCCCCCCCCCGACGCACTCCCACATCCAATTGCACTGCACTGCAATCCAATGGCAAGATACAGTCAACTCTCTGCCCCCTGTATGCCCCACTATAGCACTCTCAATGACCCTGTCTCATCATTACGATAAATACAAGATGCGATTATGAAGCGTGGAAACTACCAATCGGGTTCAAAGGTTACCGACGCCTCCCAAGGAGAGATCTGTGTTCTGCATGGAGACAAGGAGAACAAAATGGTTGACCTAACGATATTTCCATCCATCTCTGTCTCCTCTCTCGTCCATTATGTGGCTCTCTCGTACCTCTCCATACTGTCACCTGATCACCTGTACATGTACAGTGAAAGACAGGTAAGTTCCACAGGACTCCAAGTACTCACACACCTGAGCTCGGTACTTTGATCCCCAATGTACAGGGCAGGGGGGGGTTGCAGGGATCAGGCAATGGCTCAGGAGGTAGACAACTGGAAGGTTGCTGGTTCGATCCCTAACTACTCCACCGCTATGTTGGAGGAGTGTCGAGGTGTCCCTGAGCAAGACACCACCTAACCCTACCTGCTCCTGACGTGTTGGTCGCATGGTCGGCACCGCCGTCGGTGTATGAATTGGGTGAACGTGAGGCAATATTGTAGCGCTTTGGATAAAAGCGCGATATACTGTATATGCAATCAATCTCCCTAAATACATCCTTCAAGTTGCTTTGAATAAAAGCGAAACGACTGGATAGTAAATAATATAAAACACCACCGGCAACAACAGAGCAGGCCTATTCAACCAGTTTCAGATTACTGAAGGCCGGATTATCGGAATTAAAAGTTTAGGGTGGCCGCACTTAAGCACTTTACATGTGAACACAAAGTAGCACAGCACAAAATGAATTAGATCGACTTCACACTTGGCTGGTGTAGAGGACCTCCGGAAGTGGGGTGTGGGACAGGGGGAGGGGGTGTCGAGTGGAAAGTTGGTGTGGTGGCCAAGCGGTTCTCGAGAAGTCTGCAGGCGGCAACACAGGAAGCCACGCAGTCGGCTTGTTAATACTGTGACCAGTATCATTCAAATGTTTGTATTATTTTATTAGCACGCTTGCCGAGCTGGCTCTCATTCTTACTCAGACTCACGCAGGCCACCGGGCTATCAGGTCGCTCTCCAGCGCATCGCTCTAACCGCTTCCTGCTTCCTGTTGATGTGTTTTAGCGTCGGTATAAACACACACAAGTCTAATTCATGCCACTGCAGCAGAGCACCATCACAGCTCAGGCTGCAGTACTGATACACAGCAAAAAAATCTTTGACTGGCATGGTAAATGGATTGTATTTATATCATCGCTTTTATCCAAAGCGCTTTGTAGTATTGCCTCACATTCACCCATTCATACACCGACGGCGGCGGCGTCGACCATGCAAGGTAACAACCGACACGTCAGGAGCAGTTAGGGTTAAGGTGGCGTCTTGCTCAGGGACACCTCATCAAAACCCGGCGACCTTACGGTTTGCCAGACAACCCGCTCTGACCTCCTGAGCTACTGCCACCTCAAGGCGAGTGTCGTCCGGCGGAACGCTCGCGCCTGCGGACTGTTACTCTGCTCTCATTAGTTATTGATCAGACGTGTCCCGAGTGAACGACACACACGTACACACATGTGATTGTGTCCAGAAGCGAACGCGACCTCACAAAACCATGTGTGACGGGCCCACAAATCATCCAACGTGGAAATCACTTCTTCTTCTTCTTCTTCTTATTATTATTAGAATTATTGCTTGTTAACTTTGAACCTGATGGTACAACAGAACAAACAACTTTTTGTTGTTTTTAACTCAATTATAGTGCCCACCTGTGGCCAAGGGCAACGGGAGGCCATAGGAAACCGGCTGTTATAAAGTTGGTTGATGTTCTGTAATAAATGTACCCACCGTCTACAAGCTGTGCTGACGCTAATTTGAAGTGGATATCTACCCCCTCCGTGGCACTTAAGGTTGTAGTGTGGCAAATTGTGATGAAAATGAAGCGCAACATTTTGTAAAAAAAAAAGCTCATATGTTTTGCCCAATCGTGTATTAAGAAGGAATTCTTCGCCACCACCACCATCATCATCATCATCATCATCATCGTGTTTCGGTGGTCATTTTCTCATCGCTATTCGATTTATCGTCAAGGATCTCACTGTCGGTGAAACTCATCAAGATTCAAGATTCAAGATTCAAGAACTTTATTGGTCACATACACATACAGGATGTGCAGTGAAATGAAAAAGTGGCGATGCCAGAACAAATACAAATAACCAAAGAATCAATTCAAATATCCACTCTATGTACTATGTCTTCACAGCTCAAGGAGCAGGTTTTTTTGTTTTTTTCCTGATTTTTTGGAATATAATAATAAAAGTATACATAATAAAAAGTTGGCATATCAATATCAAGTAGGCATATCAACGACAGGGCGTTATAAAAACTGAACTTAATGAATTTAATATAGTGCATAGACACACAGGTATCCACACTCTGTGATACCTCGCGGTGGAATCCATCACGATACCGAGCCAACAGGCATCCATCTTTTGTCTTTTTGCGCTTTCTCTTTGACATTGCTAATTGACGCGCCACTAGCAAGGTCAAAGGTCACCGATGCACGCGTCCAGCTGTGCCCACCCGCCGCCGCCCCCCCCCCCTTGCTTATGTGCACAACTCTGCAAGATCGGCAGAATCCTGGACCCACGCTGAGACATTCTTCCAAGGTGTGTCAAGGCAAGGCGGGGTGTATCTGCTCATACAGCAATACTCTCCCACCATCTGCGTCGCCGCTGAGTTTTTTTGGGTCCGTACCCCGGAGTTGGGAAACAAAGTAAGAGGAAAGCAACAAAAGTCCGTGTTTATTCATTGGCTGCGGGTGAAAAGTTCTCCGTTTTGCTCAGGAAGGTCAGCGAGTTTAAATGACCCGGAAGTATCTTAGTGTCAGCCAGGATAAGAGCTGGAACGAATTCTCTAAATGCTGCGAAAAAGCGCTTCAATGCTTTCCTTTCTTATCTCTTTTTAGCATACGGTACACTGAACCATCCTTCACGAAAGGAAAGGAGATAGTGCCGGCCCACAATGCCTTGCGGCAGGAATATTTAAAGCGAGGCAAAATTCGTCGGCAAAAAAACGATGTAAACAAACGTAAACTAATTGGGATTCATGTTGGTATGTGAGCGTGAGAAACCGCTCTCAACGTGACCGCCATTTTGTTTTACTGGTCGCCTATATTCCCCTTCGAGGTCAAGGAAAAGCAGTTTCGGAAAAGACGGCATTTCAAAAAAAATTACTTTTCCGACTGCAGCGGTTGATTGTTTTATCGTTTGTGTTATTGTGGTTATTACTGTTTCTAAACCTTTTAAACCGTTTTTATTTCTTTTTGCTGTTGTTGCTTTCATTGTACGTGACTATTACCACTATTACTGTTTCATATGTAGAGTAATGTTACTTATTTTTTGGGAGTTTTGGCTTGTCTTGTGATTTTAATAATTGTTAGTTTTATTTGCTGTTGTTTTTGTGTGGACCCCAGGAGGACTAGCAACCACTTTGTGGACGCTAATGAGGATCCAAATAAAGAATAATGAATAAAGAATAAATAACGTTTGTCACCATTATACCGATACAACACTGCATTCGAACAGAAAAGTCCATTTTAGTGCAACGCCAAATTGATTAATTAACGTACTGCACTTCCATAATCTCTTTTATTAAACCTCTTAAAGTTAAACCTCTAATTCCACGCAAAACAAAAAAAGATCAGAAAAATACAAACAAACCACAGAGAAAA
>PIJE02002488.1:10465-56126 GCA_002895965.2 Coryphaenoides rupestris | reverse complement strand
AGGAATTGTGATTGCTGTTGGGACAGGTGAGAGTGTGCAGGCATTGGCAGGTGACACGGGGTGACGGCTAGACGTGATGACAGCCGGCTGAATCGTCACGACAACACCACCACCACCACCACCACCACCACTGTCTGCACCCCACGCCCCACCATAACCACCCCCACCGACCGAACACAACAGCTACCGCAAGACACCACCAGAGGCACAGGAGAGGAGGGGGAGAGAGAGAGAGAGACAGACAGATAGACAGACAGACACGCAGTCTATCCTAGTTAACTATTTCCATTCTAGTTAACTTATTTTGTTAACGTATTCTTTTACGAAATGTTTCTTGTTGTTATTCTATTAGGCGTATACACTTATTATATTACTATATGTATTATTCTATTCTTTTTATACTTATGTTGATGTTATTTTTGAGCAACCTCTGGCACAAGAATCTTATCTTATATCGAGGAGGATTAATTAGAGAAGAAAGGACAAACGCTGCATCAGTTAACATAAACTAGAAGCAAAGCTTTGTTGAAAAAGTAATAAAGATGACCGTGTATACATTATATACATTGGTTAGTTCATTCATTCATAAAAAGGGGGGTGGGGGTGGCAGGTGTGTGAGTTACCCCGGGTGGGCTTGACTCACCTGCACACTCTCGTCCGCCCTCTGGGTGCAGTGCATCATGGTGGTGAAGGTGAGCGTGGTGATGAGGCCGCCCAGGAAGTGTTGAACGCTCATGCTGAGCACCGCCATACCTGTGATGGGTGGGAGGGTGGGCGGGGCCGGGGCGGAGCAGGGTGGAGACACGCCCACGTCATGTCAAAAAACCGAACACAGACACAGGCACATACACACACACACACACACACGCTTATGGAGAATCGGATCCCGCCGGGCGTACAGTACAGTTGTCGACTGGTATTATTTATGCGTCACACAGAGAGTTAAACAGCCAGGGAGCGAGGAAAGAGAGTCGCGGCGTCGGTTTTTTGCCGCTGTGCCGCGATGTTTCTCGGCAGCGCTTACTGTAGTCTGTTTGGAGATCCGATCCGATTCAGGAGACAAAAGCAGGCAAGAGATGCAAAATCTGCAGAAGTGGCTCCGATTGCCTCCCAATCGGAGAGCCCCCCCACCACCCTCCCCTCCTTCTCCTCCCATCCCCACCCTTCTTTAAAAAAAAAAAAAAGCACAACTTCCCAGTCTATTCTCTGAGGGGAGTCGGTTGGGGGGGGGGGGGAGTTTGAACACAAGAGGAAACCACAGTCTATCAGAACCGGCTTGTCTGCTGCCCGATGAATTATTCACCTGAGCTGCCGGAATTGAGTTGTGTCTCGCTGTGGCGGCGGCGGCGGCAGCGACATCGTTGACGACGCAGGACACGCCAGCACAGACAGCCGCGCAAAAAAACGAGACAAGGGAGCGATGCGCTGTCATGTAATATTGAAGCCATTTGAAATACGAATTTTGGGATGGCTGTATATGGATATATATCGGAGAGAGAGAAAAAACATGTTTCGTCAGCGCATCTGCGCTGCGGTTTAGAAAACAAAAGACGACGGAAAAAAAACATGAAGGTGCAGCAGGGAGGACCAAAAGGCTTTTGACAGACAGACACACAGACAGACAGACAGACAGATGACTCCTGCCGAGATGAGTTAATGTTGGTGATGTCTAGGATCTGACTCCTGATGCCTGATCTCCTCCAAAGAGGAACCACAGAGGCCGACGCAGAACCTCTCTCCCCTCTCTGGATGAGAGGATGTGAAGAGGTCCTTCTAGAATCTTCTGCGCCAGAAACCTGTCTTGATGGTCTGCTGCTGATGGTGCCATGGAGGTGCTTCCCCACGGACAACCAAGTTAGCCCCACACTGATTTGACAACAACCTGCAGCAGCCTGAGTATGTGTGGAACACTGGCCCGGTGCTGGTGTGGCTGGTTCTGTTGTGGGGCAGCAGCAGCGGTGTGCAAGCACCTTCAGCAAGTCACACACCAAAGCAAAAAGCTTGTATTTGAAGCTGACAGAGGAGATGGCAGAAGCCAGGAAGGGTGTCATGCAGTCTCCTGAAGCATATTTCTCCAGACACTCCAGCGAAGGCTCTGGTCGTATATCACTGGAGTGAACCCACAGCTATTACACAACCCTTATACACCTTTGATACACCTTCCACAGAGGAACACACTGTTCCTATGTCTTGGTTCCTGCTGAACCACACCTGAAATGTACATTACAGGAGTGTGCATGCTGTGAAATTCAGCTATATACAATGTGTGTATTGCATAACAAGATTCAAGAACTTCAAGCACTTTAATCATCACATACACATACAGGATATGCAGTGAAATAAAAATGTGTGGATTGTATATGATTATGTTAATGTGTGTGTGCTTTTATCTGTGTATTCAAGTAAATACTGCAGGCGAAAAAGTTGATTGTACTTTATTGCTTCCCATTGCACCTCGAGATATTGACATAGGCTACTTATAGTATACCAGCACAAAATAGATGAGAGGGACTTTGTCGCTGCAATGTGTACGTTAATCATAATTTACAATTGTGTGTTCTTTGATATTGGTCAAAGACGTGTCAACGCGTCACTAATAGAGAGACACAACTAGTTTGATGCCTCGTCCACACAAATATGGGTATGTCTGAAAACATATTTTTCCTTTGCAAAACCTCTGTTTCACCAGGCAATACAATACAAATACACAGAAAACTGAGCAAAAAAAAAATGCCCAGCATGGTATGAGTGAAAAACATCCGGCTTTTCAGTGTTTTCCACTTTGGTAAACTGAAACACAGTTTTGGTGTGGACTGGAGGCCAAAAAAACTACATGCATGCGTGTGTGCGTGTGTGTGTGTGTGTGTGCATTTATGTATTTAATTGGTTTGCTTTGGACAGTCATCACGTCTCACCTTTGAAGAGAGGGGAGGGCTCCAGCACGGTGAGCAGGGAGCTCTGGAACACCATGCTGACGGTCCGCAGCACAAACACCCGCCGCATCAGAGAGCCGATGCTACGGGAACACAGAAGGGACAAGAGACCACGGTCAGCCCACCATCACCAGAGCCAGAGACAGAGCATTGTGTGAACGTACGTGTTCTAAATGGATGAGTAAGTAAGTAAGTCAGTAAGTAAATTGTATTGATGAAGCACCTTTCAAAACCAGGGGTACAAGGTCAGAAGACCCCAGTGATTTCACCGTCAACAGGGGACACAATAATTCAGATATATCAAGTGGGACCAGCCCATGTAGTTTTATATTAACATTGGACATTGTGCAAAGCAGAAACACATATATGCACCCACACTCTCTCACTCTCACACACACACACACACACACACACACACACACACACACACACACACACACACACACACACACACACACACACACACACACACACACACACACACACACACACACACACACACACACACACACACACAGAGAGTAAGTAAACAGGTCCCCAGACACTAATTGATTCCCAGTTAGTGGTAGAGGATCACTCCCGTGAGCTCAGCTCATGCTAATCAATAAGCTAAGGAGACGAACAGCATGATGGAGATCAGTAATCAGCGGTTAACACACACACACACACACACACACACACACTCTCTCACACACACACACACACACACATATATATACACGCATACCATGTGACATTTAGGGGATAACACAGTTGCAAATTCACTAGCGTAGAAGGGAAGGCCTGGCCCAAATCATGTACGTTCTGAATACTTGTGTGGCGTGTGGTTGTGTGTGTGTGTGCCAGCATGCGTCCGAGGGGCCACTGCCATTTGTTATTCCGCAGTGGGCGGAGTTTCAAAAGCTAATGGAACCGTTGTGTGGGCGTTTTCATAAGGGCACTGCTGCCTCTTACCATTTTGCTATCCACAATTTAGGTCCTATTTTATATGAAGACAACTCCTGGTTCCTCCTCCTCCTTCTCCACAGTGCTCCTCTGCTCCTCCTGGATCGCCGTGGCCAGCTCCTAGCTAGGAGGGAGCGCTATCTAGATGAACCCTCGCCTTTAGCATTCACGATGCTAAAGGACGTTCTCCCTTCTCCTCCACCTTTGTTCTCAATGACAGCCCTTTCCATTTCACATTCTCTCAGGAGATTCTGAGGTGTGCATGTCACTGTGTGTGTGTGTGTGTGTGTGTGTGTTTAACTGTAAGTGAGTGTGTGCTTAAGTGTGTGTGCGTGCGTGTGTGAGTTTAAGTGAGTGTGTGTGCGTGCGTGCCGTGTGTGTGTGTAGTGTGTGTGTAGCGTGCGTGCGTGTGTTTAACTGTGTGTGTGTAGCGTGCGTGCATGTCTTTAAGCATGTGTGTGTGTGTGTGTGTGTGTGTGTGTGTGTGTGTGTGTGTGTGTGTGTGTGTGTGTGTGTGCGTGTGTGCGCGTGCATGTGTATGCGTTTGTGAGGGTGAGCCTGCCTAACTACCACCTCACAAGGTCCGGGTCCAGATAAGAATACCTACAATCTCAGGTTGCTGATGGCGCTCTGGTGTAAAGGGGAGGGTGGGGTGGGGGGGGGGTCAGTGTTTGTGGCATATGTGTGTGTGTTGGTGTGTGTGTGTGTGTGTGTGTGGTGTGTGTGTGTGTGTGTGTGTGTGTGTGTGTGGGTGTGTGTGTGTGTGTGTGTGTGTGTGTGTGTGTGGACACTAGATGCATACAGTTCAGTTTCCCACAGAGCCACGAACTCTGTCTTTCTCTCGCTCTCTGTCTGCTTCTAACTCTCTCTCACCCTCTGTTTTCACCAGCACTTCAGATGCATGTCAGCTCAGTAAAATCTCATAGTACTCTCTCTTGGTCGATGTGGAAACATGTCGCAAATCTTATCTGAACATAAACAATGCGATGCGACCATGTGTGCGATCTACGGAGAAGAGAAAAGGCTGGGGTGCTGCTGGCATAACACACACACACACATGCACACACACACTTAATTAAAAACCTCTTTGATTAATTATTTAACGCAACCGCTCCTCTGATCCTACTACTACATTTTACACTTGAGCGTCAACAGACATTAAACATGTGGTTAAATACTTCATCAATCCTCCATCAATCAATTAAATACTTCAATCAATTAAGTTGAATCACGCAGCACTCATAAGGGAACCATTTTTGAGCATCAATCCTCTAACAGCTCCCGCACGGCGAGGCCCAGCGTGCAAAGGACGACAGACAGCCTATAATAATACAAGACGGATGACCGCCGTGTAAGAGAATCTGCAGTGTGGAACTGACACACTTCCCACCACCGCCGCCACGGCGATTGTATATCAGACATGCATGCATGTGTGTGTGTGTGTGTGTGTGTGTCTATACATTGTGCTACATCACACTGCCGCCCCGAGGTGAAGGAGATGCCACAACATGATAATGGCGCGGAGCAAGGTAACCAAGGTCCTTTTTGTTGTTGTTGTTATGCACGCAGCACAAACAAGCATGTCGTAATATTCCCAGAGAAGTTATCCTCCCCTAATACCATATTAAAGTGTCTCGTATGCTTTGGGTTAGGTCTCAGCATTACCGTAATAATGGTAAGGCTGAGTTCAAAATGTTCCAGCCAGAATCACTATCTTCTTCCCACCATAAAGTGATCTCAGTTTGAGTGCAAAGCATGACAGAAAGCTGCTAACGATCAATATTACCAGACTGATCCGTCTTCCAGAATAGTGTGTGTGTCTGCTTCGACTTCACACATGCTCTGGGATTAGTTGGCGAGTGCTGCTGTGCCATTCCACTGAAACGTTGCACAAACACCTTTTTTGTTTTATGATCATTTGAAGTACCCTGTATATGTTCAATGCTGTTATCTTACGTCGGACACACAGCCCACGCTTTCACTTCTAGCACTGCTTAAAACCTTCTCCGTGGCCACTAGGGGCGGGAGGATCACTCAACCGAAGATAAGATCCACAATATTCGTTTCTCCGATACGATAGTCCGAGTCAGGGTATTAACTTCAGATGAAGGCCACGCATGTATGAACAAGATTACTGTTTATTGTTTATTCCTGAGGCAAGATAAAAGATGTTTGCCACAATTACATTGTTAGCTGGGAAAACGCTGATACGTTTTCAGATCATCCGCTGATATTAATCTTGAAAATTATCCTGTTTCTTATGTGCTATTTAAGGAGACTATTGGTCCTGCAGAAAGTATTACTGGAGGATCGAGCTCTGGAACAGAAATATCGGCCGATATTATCGGGCAACACCAATACGGTCGGGAGACGAGACTACAGAAACGAACTCTGCTCTCATATCTCTGGCTGGCTCTGATCAGCCAATCAAAGCCAGCCAGAGATATGAGAGCAGCAGTGCAGTCAAATACGGGTTTGTAGTCGAGTCATGAGTGCAGAAGTGCTGTCAAAACACAGGCTTGTAGTCGAGTCATACACCACTTTGAGCAATGGGTTCTTGTCAGACAGTTTTTCACAAGGAGTGGCGCTGCCCAGCATCAGGCAATTGCCAACAGTGCCTTCCTTTCCACCAATGTAAGCATGAATGGCAGTGAACAGCACTTAGTAAGGTAGACTGACACGGCGCAGGTAAATTACACGCGGGTACACACCTAAACACACAGAGATAGTGTGATAAAGAACTCTCCGGCAATGGCATGTCGAAAATAACACAGGTGTGTGGTCTTTTAAGTTGTTGACCGGCATCGGCATGCATTATAGGCTACCACCATGCGTGACCATCTCACCAGCCCTCGGCCAGCCAAATGGAAAAGATTGAGCGTCTAGCGGTGTCGCGATAAACAGATAACAGGTTTCCCCCTGCAGGGTGTGTGTGTGTGTGTGTGTGTGTGTGTGTGTTGTGTGTGTGGGTTGTGGGGTGTGAGATCTCCTATATTAGAATAAAGTGCTTGTGGTATTTAGTGGCAGTAGCAGCTAGAATTTGACAGCAGCACGAGGCGCGTTTGCTTTTTTAGTTTTTCATTTCAGGCCAATGATGTTCAACCTTCAATGAGCACAGCCCTTGAGCTACATATCCTTTATTTACCTGTAAACACATCTACTCACCAGTAAACACATACAGGTAAACAAGGGTTTACACGGGGGGGGGGCGGGGCTGGTGCCTTACCTGCACTGTGCGAGCAGCATGCCCCCGAGGGAGGAGCCACAGATGGAGAACGCCATGGCGATGACGCCGTTCCAGAAGCCCAGCTCCCGGGCGGTCATGTGGTGGTCCAGCAGGAACAAGGGGAACATGGTGACCGCGCCCTGCTCGCCTGGGGGAACCAACACACACACACACACACAGACACACACACACACACACACACACACACACACACACACACACACGAGACACACACACACACACACACACACACACACACACACACACACATACGCACAGGGGTAGAACAGGAAGGAGAAACAGAGTTTAAAAGAGACATTATACCACCCGGTGTGAGCGTGATTAGCCATTCCAAGTGGTTTCAAAAACTGGTGTCATCTCCGTTGTGGGAGTGTCCACCTAGAAGTACTGTATGCTGCATAGATCAGCCTACCAGCCTAACCAGTGGACTGTAGCAACTGGTAGGGTGGACACACCAGTTAATTGAAACCGCGTGGAATGGCTAATCACACTCATTTGGTAGGTGTAATAGGAGTCCTTACGTGATGAAGTACCAGAGGGCAAATCATTTGGTTGGCCAAGTATTGACGGATGAACCAATTTAACCGTATAAAGGAAACTGCTGGGAGCCACTTGTTGTACATGTACAGAGCCAAGATGCACCTCATGGTCTCGTCGAAGAGAACATTATCGGTTCACATGTACAAGACAATACTGAACAAGTGGACGACATGACGAAACACATTCTCGCTGGGCTGCCCTGTCATCAGACCAGAAGACTCAACCTCCCAACTTCCTCCTCCTCCTCCTCCTCCTCAGATGCCCTCGCATATAGAGTTTAAGGACAGGGTATTTTGTCTTCCCTGGAAGGTGTCAATAATATATGCCTGACAAGAACGGGGCGCTCCCACTTAAAAAACGCAACACGGAAAACACCAAAATAAATAAATTAATAAATCCAGAGTGCTTAAACGTGCTTCCCAAAGACTTCTCACAGTTTCTGTCACACAGAAACACACACAAAGTTCGACTGACACACACACTCTCTCTCTCTCTCTCTCTCTCTCTCTCTGTGTGTCTCTGTGTCTCTGTGTCTCTGTCTGTACGTGTGGCGTTGGTAATTTTTCCCGCTAAACAATACAGTAAAATATTCCGCGCTGCATTATTATATTAATGGAGGCTGACTTCAGAAAGGAGAACGCAGGGCCTCCCGGAGCCTCGTGAGTGACAGCAGTGTTCCGAGACCGCTGTCAAAGAAGACACAACACAGACGAAGACGACGACGACGGCGGCGGCGGCAACAGCGACGACAACTCACTTGAACGCTCGTACGCTCGCGCCGTCAGCGAGGAGACAAACAAAAATAGAGAACGGGAAAAGAACGCAAAAAGGGAATAGAGATTAAACAGAGATTGAGATGAGGCGAGAGAGAGAGAGAGAGAGAGGGAGGGGGGGCGGGAGAGGGAGACGCCTCAAAGTGTGAGCTGAACGGCTTTGACTGATGCTGAGTGCTGACGGAAAAATCGAAAAGTGTCACTCGTGGTGATGAAGGTGCACCGACGAAGACACCGGGGCGAACATGTGGTGGGAGGTTCAGAAGTGAGCTGGGGTGGTGCGAGCGTCGGTTGATCCTGTGACACACACCGCTCTTCATCTACCGACCTCTTCGTCTTTGATGGAATACGTGTCAGCAAAACAAAACGCGGGAACCGCTTGAATCGACGGTTAAAGGGAATATTCGACCCGAAGGATTAAACACCAAGTTGGAATTGCCATCCGGCAGACTACGGAGCTGTAGTGTATTTTACAATCAGCAGAATATGCCCGTTGCCGTTCTATATTTAATTGCAATGGTTGGGTTAGGTGGTGGTGGTGAAAACTGAAGAAAAACAAAAGTACGAAAACCCATGTTTTTTAGGATAAATTACCTCGTTGTTATCGCGTTATATTCTTATACCATTACCAGGAATCTGAGCTTGTTGGAACCCGGGATATGTGACAATTGGGTGGGCATGCTGGGCCAAATCTGCCACCAACAGAAGCGCCGGGGTTCCAGCAGAAAGCCAGCCTGACTAAGACCCCCTTAGTGGGACCACTGGGGCTAATAGCGAGCCACCGATATTACACAATGCTGTAGTTTGTCTTGTGGATATTGCAAACACAACCACCACGCAGCAAGAATCCACCGTTGACGAAAGACCGCACACATATGCCTAACTCCACCTGAAGTCAATCCATTCTTAATGTCATTCCGTTGCTGCAAATGAATGCATTAACATTACATTACTGTGAACTACAACATGCACACTTGTTATCAATTAAATTCTAAGTAATGCCCGAAAGGTATTGTATTTACTCATCATTCGATTGTTTTTATTCTTATGTGGTTACTTTTTGAGCATCCTCTGGTGTCAGAATTTCCTTCGGGATTAATCAAGTCGTACTTATCGTATCTTATTTTATCATACTTTTTGCCCAATCCAGGTACATCAAAATAATGCCGACCATGACTCCAAGCTGTATCCACTGCCAACAAGGCCGTGAACAACAGTGTTGAAAAACAAAAATCATGCAGGGGCAGACACAACAGGCTGAAACAACTGCAACGTCGCGTTGTTGCTGTTCACTTATTAATCTAGTTCATTGCTCCTGCACCACGGCTGCCGCGATCAATAGCGCCTACCGCTAGCCTCCCTATACTGCCGGCCCGCCACTAATTATTTGCATAAAAGAGGAGGGGGATAGGGAGGGGTGGGGTGGGTGGAGGGGGGGGGGGGGGCTAATGCATGTAGCCTAACACAACATTGGTGATTATCCCCGGTGTCAATGCCTATTCTCAAAGCCGCCGCGATTTAAGCAAAGGCATTGTATGTATCATAAACACAGGTTAGATAAAGAAGGGGCCGCTGGGGCAAGGCAGCGAGATGACGGGGAAACAATAGGTGGAAGACAGGAGCTTAACACGGAGTGGGTTAGCTTAGCACGACACACAACACACACACACACACACACAACACACACACACACACACACAACACAACACAACACAACACAACAAGGCAAATGGAATGGACAGACGAGGGATACACGTAGAGAGAGCAGAGGTCAGGGAGGCGGGTGAGGAGAGGAGAGCGCTGAGTGCAGCCCGGGATGGAGAGAGAGGGAGGGAGGGAGGGAGGGAGGGAGGGAGGGAGGGAGGGGAGAGAGGGGGTTGAGGTGGGTGAGGTGATAGGGGGAAGGGGAGGGGGTCAGGGCAGATGAACAGCGACATTGTTAGGAGGTTAGTGAAGGGGAAAACGACAGAGGCGGGCCGGCGAGCTGGAAAAGCGGGAGAGGTGTTGTATGAGACACACAGAGAGAGAGAGAGAGAGAGAGAGAGAGAGAGAGAGAGAGAGAGAGAGAGAGAGAGAGAGAGAGAGAGAGGGGGGGGGGAGAGAGAGAGACCAAGCGACAGAGAGAGAGAGAGAGAGAGAGAGAGAGAGAGGAAGAGAAGAGAGAGGAAGAGGAGAGAGAGGGGGGAGAGAGAGGGGGGGAGAGAGAGCAGAGAGCAGAAGAGACCAGAAGAGACAGAGAGAAACAGAGAGAGAGAGAGGAGAGAGAGAGAGAAGACAGCGGACAGAGAGAGAGAGAGAGAGAGAGAGAGAGAGAGAGGAGAGAGAGAGAGAGAGAGAGAGAGAGGAAGAGAGAGAGAGACAGAGAGAGAGAGGGGGGGAGAGAGAGACAGAAGAGACAGAAGACACAGAGAGAGAGACACAGAGAGACAGAGAGACACAGAGAGAGAGAGAGAGAGAGAGAGAGAGAGAGAGAGAGAGAGAGAGAAAAATGTATTCAGCAAAAGAAAAAGTGCAACAGAAAAGCGCCATCTTTGACTTGAACATTTCAGGGATAAACATGCAGAGGGAGGGGGGGGGGCGTTGGGAGGCGGGCAGGTTAGCACCAAGGATCAGCAGGGTGACGGAGGTCAGAGGTTGACGGGGGCAACGGGATCAAACTGCAGTCGGCGCGGAGCAGCTCAGACAACAACAGAGAGATCACTTGGAGGAGGAGGAGGAGGAGGGAGTGGAGGAGGAGGACACAAACACACACGCACGTACATGCAGCCCTTAATGCACACACAAGTTGCGTATGCACAGGAGGCCACACTCGCGGTGACGTCCGCTTTCCCTTGTGCACGCACGCCCACACACACGCACACACACACGCACGCAGACACACGCACACACACACACGCACACACACACACACATGCGAGAACATGCGTACACAAGGCAGTAGCAAACTGTCAGTGTGTATCGAGGGGCCCTGCTACACACACCGACATGTCATAAAACTTCCCTTTGACACTTCCTGATGAGAGGAGTGTCAACAGAGTTCTGCCTAAGTGCTGGATCGACGCAAACACACGTTGGTTGGGGCCACTCGACTAATATTGGCCTATTGACTCTCTCACCTGCACGCACACGCACACACACACACACACACACACACACACACACACACACACACACGGCACACACACACATAGGCAAGACATCAGAGTGGCCCCTGCGGCTTCAAAACACACAACCACGGGGGATGTCCTCCTCTCTCTACAAGCAGTACAGAAACACTAAATCACTATTTGACCACATTTGTTCACATATGTATATAACTCATGGTGTGGGTAAACACAGCCTTTTTGAAGTGGGTTTCTCTTAACGTTTAAATAACACGGGCGTGTTGCGGTAGAGGGACAATATACAGGTTTTCTCCGTTTGTCTCTCTGTGGCGGTTTTCGCAGCATGGGCATGTTCTTTTAGTGATATATATTTCGAGCTGCCATCTCGCCCAGTCTCTCAGGGTGTTGCCATGTGGTGGTTGTTCATTAATTCATCCCCCCCCCCTTTAGCCTCTATCTAGAGCCCTCCTCGTTTTCCCTCTGGAAAATATCCCTCCGCTCCCCCTCACCCCCTACCCCCCTTCGTCCCCCAGGCCCCCCCGTCCCCCTAGGTTCTCCTCGCCACCCCCCCCCCCCCCACGGCCCAACCCCTCCCTTTACATTTCCCATCATGCCTACCATCATGCCTACCATCATGCCGCACCCCAACCATCCCAAGCCCCCAGGCTCCTCCCCCACTGTGCAGCACGGGGTGGGGTGGGGTGGGGCGGAGGACGGGGGAGGATAGCCCGAAACCCAATTCTCAATCCCATCTCCCCTGACCCCCGACTGAGCAGCCCAGTCATCATGGTGAACGGGGTGTGTGTGTGTGTGACTTCGTTTTTTTTTCACGAACACATCCCTCACATAAAATACTCGGACCGATAAACCGTTGGAGAGGGCTGGGCGATATCACTTAAAAACAAGATCATGATTATTTCCAACGTTTACGTGATTAAAGATGATATTTATTTTACAGGCTTTTTTTTATACTGCCCTCATCTGACTGAAGGTCTGTACTGTAAATGGAAATATATAATAAATTTACATTTAGGGCATTTGGCAGATGCTTTTATTTTAAGAGACGTTCAAAAAGTACATTTGTTGAAAAAGACGAGATATCGCCGTGGTACATAAAGATAAGAATAGAACAGGTTTCTATTAAAACCGGGAGATGGGATATTTTCTCAAATGAAATGCGACTTTAAAATAATTTAAGGAAACACACACAGAAGGTGAACTATTCATGGATGAAACACTTATGAGAGAGATTAAGACGGTGGGAGGTTCATAAAATGTCAGTTTCTATACATTTTCGGTTAATTGCCCAGCGCCGGTGATACAGGATGACAACACCCAGTCTCTCACCCTCTCTGCCATCAGACTTGTTCTCTCTCTATCGATCGGCCCCTTCTATCCCTCCACCCATCTGTTCAATTCCCGGGGAAAAGCCGCCATCAGGAGCAGTCCTCTGGCTGGCCTCCCCCTCCTTCCCTCTCTCCCCCTTTCTCCCCCTTTCTTTGCCTCTCTCTCTATCCCCCTATCTCCCTCCCTCTCTCTCCCTCCCTCCCTCCCTACCTCCCTTTCTCTCTCTCTCTCCCTATCTCCCTCTCCCACTCTCTCCCCCTTTCTCTCCCTCCCCCTGTCTCCCTCTATTTCTCTGTCCCTACCTCCCTTTCCATCCATTCCTCTCCCCCTCTCTCCCACTCTCTATTCCTCCCTCCCTCCCTCCCTCCCTCTCCCCCGGCCGGGCTGGTGGACTCCCCCAGTGCTCTCACATGCACTTTCCAGCGAGCCACCAACCCGTGACACTTAGGGTTAGACTAAGCCCTTCATTGTGCGCAACTGTTGTGGTGAATATGTGGAGGTTTTTCTAAATGGTTCTGCATAAAATACCGTTGTATCAGCCAAATATTCAGTGTGTAAACGTTTAGCGATCCGCATTAGAGACAGAAAACATAGGAACTTTTAACCTTGTATGATCATGTATGTTTATGTCGTATTTGTTGAATATCCTGTCTCTTTTTCTTTGTCTTTCTGTATCTTTTACTAATTCTCCTTAAGGGACTCATTACTCTTTGCTCATCTCCGTCCATCCATGGGCATTTGCCCAGGCAGTCTGCACATCATGTCCACGCTGCGCAAATTTTGAACAGGGGTCAGAGTTCAGAATCAAGGCTGACTCTAATTGGCTGTTGGTTTGGACAAACAAAAACAAAACAAAAAAAGTCTTCATGAGGAATGAATGAATGTGTGTGTGTGGGTGTGTGTGTGTGTGTGTGTGTGCATGCGTTTGTGTGTGTGTGTTCATGTGCATGTGTGTGTGTGTGTGTGTGTGGACATGGGCTCCTACCAGGAAGGCAGATTTACTATTGTCATATATTCAACATAAGTACAATACTGTCTCACATACAATATCACAAGTGCATTTACACAAGATGTAATCAAATACGTGTTTTTTTCTTAAGCCATTTTCCATTAAGAGCAATATTAAGACCATCGTAAAGTTGCTGATGCTGTTAATGAAACATGTAGACAATGAGACAATACAAACACAAGAGTGATTATGGCTGTAATTATGACCATAAGCTGATTGTGATCTTTTGAGTGTGTGTGTGTGTGTGTGTGTGTGTGTGTGTGTGTGTGTGTGTGTGTGTGTGTGTGTGTGTGTGTGTGTGTGTGTGTGTGTGTGTGTGGGGGGGGGGGGGGGTCCCTAGACAGATTAGGGGTCCAGCCAGTCTTGATGTTTCATCTCGTAGTGCTGTCTGGAGAGGCTCATCCGATTACTGAACTCTCTCTCTCTCTCTCTAGCCCACACATTCACAGAACACACCATACATTCAATGTGTAAAACACACACACACACACACAGAGCATTATGCTTAAACACAAGTGGGGGACTATGCAAATATGAGGGGACAACATGTGTTCCCGCCCACCTCCCCACTAACAACACCGCACGTACACACGTACACACACACACACACACACACACAGACAAAAACAAACAAACACAACTGCAATGTTACATCTTCCCGTCTCTGAATGCCAGAATCACAAAGACGCTCTAATCCGTACCACATAATCCCCGTCTGCTAACAAATACCAAACTCTGGCCACATCAACTCTCTCCCACTTCCTTCCCAACTCGCCCCCTCATGTGTAGTCCCCATATCTACCTTTTCACTCGCTGTCGAGTATCTCACAAAGGCAAACTTCCTAAACCATTTTTTTTCCAGATCAACGAAACAAAAAAAGTGAGCCTTTGATATTGACTTCAAGAAAACATATATGGGATACTATAGAGTTATTCTAAAGGTGAATCGTGCCTGTTCTTTATATTATTTATTTGAGGGAAATTCTAGATGAATTGCCATCGAATTAATGGATTCATAAGACAACAGAGACATCTAGAGGCGAGAAATTGAAGTTCTATGCCTAAAGTGCAAAACAGCATGGAGAAGCCACCCATGTCTCATGTCCTTTTTAGGTTTAAATAAAAAAAGATTACTGTAATTTGATCAAGAATGATCACTTAATATCACCAATTATGACATTGTATGTTTGTTAAGATTTGTATTGGCACCTCTGCTCTCTAGCTATTATGTAGGCGACCTAGCAATTATGAAACTTGTTCTATTAACCTTGCAATTACGAATGCTTGAATCCTGTTCTATTCTTATCTTTATGCACCACAGTGATATATTGCTGTCTCTTTCTACAAATGTACGTGTAAGTCGCTTTGGATAACTATTAGTACATTACTGAGTAGTCATTTTACTCAGTAATGTACTAATGAGGTAAATATGAACAACACTCACCTAGTTTATACGTGAGCACATAAAGGACCGTCCAGGGGGTGCCAGGAACCGCCAGCAGCCTCTTCCACACTCGCCAGGGCCTCACCATGTCCGCCCCCTGGCCTCCTGCTCCTCTCCTGCTGGCCTCGCTCTGCTGGCCCTTCAGCGAGTCGTCGTCCAGCACTGGCGCGCCCCACACGAAAAGCGCCACGCCGAGGTACACGAAGGTCAGCAGCAGGAACATCCAGCTCCAGCCGGCCACATCGATCACGGCCAGCAGCCCGCCACCGGCGAACACCGAGCCCGCCTTGTAGCCCACCACCTGCGCCGTGTTGCCCAGGCCCAGCTCCCCGCGGCCCTTCAGCAGCCCCACCGCCGCGCCGTCCACCGCGATGTCCTGCACCGACGCCAGGGCGTTCATGGCCAGCAGGGTGCCCGCCACGCCCCAGATGTGCGCCTCGGGGGCCAGCAGGGCGCTGGAGATGCAGGTGAGTGCCAGGCCCGACACGGTGCCCACCAGCCAGCGCCGCTTGGTGCCCAGGCGGTCGATCAGGGGCGCCCAGAACACCTTGAGCACCCAGGGGAAGTAGAGGATCTTGGTGAAGCCGATGCGCGTGAGGGAGTGGCCCGCGCCCCGCAGGTAGACGGGCAGCAGGGACGACTGCAGCCCGTAGGGGATCCCTTGCACAAAGTACAGGAGGCCCAGGAAGACCAGCTTGTCATTCATCATGTAACCCATCGGAGCGCTTGGTGGACAGAACAGACACTCTGCTGTCCATAGGGTCAGGTCATTGGTGCTCGTACGTGGCCAGTAAGCAGAGGGCGTTGGAGGTGTTCTGTTCTGGTGGTGGTGGTGGTGGTGGTGGGTCTGGAGCGGCTGGGGTTACCTGGAGGGGTAAATGTACAGCTTTAGCTCCATGGTTGGTGGTGGTGGTGGTGGTGGTGGTGCTGAGGTAGTAGGGCTCAGTTAAACATGCGCTGGACTTAAGGAAGGATTCAGGAACATGTCTGCGATGATCACATGTCACGATATGAGCCACCACACCCTTCATTGGCATCGCCTTAAAAGTGACAGCCACATTCATCATGATGTTATAGCTCATGTATCAACTGTCTGAGCATGGTGCCTGCCAATGTCAATCATTAGCCAACTCTTATTTAAGACAAACTTGATGTCACAATCGCTTTCATGCGTTATTTGTATTCGTGAGGGTGTCACATGGTGCTTAAGTTATGAGTTTGAGGTTTCTAAACGCATAGCATGTGGCCTGCAGTTACAAATGACAGCTGACACTAACATTAGCTAATGGTGCGTTCACGTTGTACCGGGAGGGTGGGATTTTCCCGACTTCCGACTCGGACGTTTCAGTCGGAATGCCAACCTCACCAACCGCTGGAACACGGCTCAACTCCTCGGGTGTGACGTCCATTCATTGCCAGCATTCCCGACTTTCCGAGCCAAGTGTCAAACGGAATTAAGTCGGAGCTGGGAACGACGTCACACCCGCGTTGACAGACACGGGACTCGGTGAGGGTTCTTCCGACTTTCCGAGTTGGGAGAGTGCCGACTTGTTGGAAGGCAGATATTCCGACGTCCTGGTACTACTGTGAACGCACCATAACTGGCTGACATCTGATAGTTAGCTGAGACATCAGGAACAACGAGCACACGGTCTTACTGGCTGGCGGTTTATGGCGTTTTCAGTGTCACTTTGAGTTGGGTTGTTGGTTGTGGTGGTGCGGCGGCTTTCTTTGGGAGGAATGGGAGACGCCGGCTCAACGTTGGGCTGGACACGAGACTCCCCCTGTAGTGTTGTTGTGTTGACTGCTGCGTGACGTCACCGAGGAGGACGTGCCCACGACGACGGGGTTGCCAGATTGGCCAAGGGGGAACCCACAGAACACAACGTGTCTACTGTACTCTGCAAGCCTCCACTCACAATTAGATTTTTTTTTTATAAGTAGGCTGATGTGAAATGTGGTTTTATTGCTTGCATTTCTTTGCAAGTTCAGTTATTGACCATTTCACAACCAAAATAAACTATGTGTGCTAAAGGTCACTAAAGGGGTACAATTAAAGTCAGGCATCAAGATCTTTGAGCATTACCAAAATCATCATTAAAAAAATCAAAACATCATTATGTGCAATATTCTTAATATTCTTTATGTCATGTGCAATACTTCCTCTAAACATTATTATTATTATTACCCTTTTATTACACTTCAATTATTGCCAAATTGTTTTTGCTGACTGAATATCTTACCTATATTTTTATAGGCTAGACTTACTGTAAATGTGTAAATCTGTTATTTTATTTTTATTATTCTACTGTTTATTTCTCTATTGTTTTATTCTATTGCTATGCAACCTGGCACAAGAATTTCCTTCAGGATCAATAAAGTTCTTATCTTATCTTAAAATCAACTATTTCTAACCTCTAAATTCATGGCTATGTACAGTATATGGAAGTTGACATTTTTATTTATTTATGTATTTATTTATGTACAGTATGACCCCACCTCAGCAGCTATCCATGAGGAATGTAACCACATACGTTGAGAAAGAAGACCAGAGGACACAGCAGCAAGAATGAAGAAAAGTGGACGATGGTTGGCTGATGATGGCCGATTTGATAGCCTTCATAACACAGAGAATCATAGAAAGTGTGGTATAGAAATCGAACCGTGTGTGTTTGTTCCTGTGACAAGTTCGAACAAGAATACAGACGACTCAGGCCTTCATAAACACTTTATTTAGCAGAAGTAGAACACCACATCCCTTCAGGGGCCCCAATGCTAAAAACACAGATCTTCTCCAGGACTAACTCTAGGATTCTAGGGTCGAGCTATCAAACTGAGATTGCACACGCTCGCTCCTACATTAGCCTCCGCCCATACGCCAGCACTTGATATGTTTATGTATATTAGCAACCGACAGTGCATGGTTAACAGGCTATAAGTTAAAATTATCATATGGCCTACTTCAGCGCAAACGGTCGTCAGCTGCTGTCAACAAAATGAATTAGATACGTCATAACAATGCAGTTTGCAGTAATACTATGTACTAAATGTGGCGTGTTCCTTGTAATTGCTGGTTATGACGGCTCGCTAGTGCTTTTAATACAGTATCACTGTGACTGGCATTAGATGTGTCCAAGAGTTATTCACATGAACAGAAGGCCAGAGGGAAGGTCTTGGGATGAGGATCGGTGTCATATCAACGTGCATGTTGAGTCATTGAGTGTGACTCAATTAGTTCTCACTCCCACACAGAGCCAGCAGGATCTTCTCATAGTCTCCCTTTGTGTCATCCTGGGGAGGGAAAAAGACGTGAAAAGTGTGTGTTAGGCATCAGTTAAAACAATGTTAAATTTCACCCACTCACTTGTGCTCTCCTTTGAACAGCTGGAGGAACGGGTTGGGGAAATGTCTCAACTTTACGCTCGTGAGAAAGTATAACGTTACGTCATCGGTGAGTGTTTTCTTAAGGGAGAGGCAGCCCACATAGCATAGCTAGCATGCCATAGCGAATGGGAGGCAGCTCACCAGAATGTCCTGATGGAGAGTTTTCCCGTAGTCCTTCTTGTACGTCTCTTTGATGCGTTTCAGGTCCACCTCGGAGCGGCTCACCATGATACGGGTCAGGATCTTGGTCCGGGTTCCCTTACCCTGCGAAGCGACCAGGAACCAAAAGAGAGAGACGGACTTGAGCTCCAGGAAGAGTCAGAACTTTTGGATTGTTTTTCATGCATAGTTTCAGATCGTCCTCACATACCTTCATGGCCAGGTTCAGTTTCTCGGCAAAGAATGCAGGCTTGCTCCCAGCACATTTGACTGCATGGAGAGATGAGAGATGGGATGTGTTTAAACCTGCACAATGTAACCTTGAGAAACTGTTCACATCAGTACTCATCTCGATCATTTGTAATTATGTAAATGCATTACAAATATTATCATAATATGAAAAAAACTAGAAAAGACATTGAGCAGAAATGGCATTCAGCCATTTAAATGAACGTGTTCACAGGATTCTGTATCGTTATCTATATATCGCCATCTTATTGAATCCCTGTTGTGCTGATGACATCACTTCCTGTGCATCCATACTGGACCAAATAATCATGTATATTCTACAGTACACAATTCAGTAACCAAAGTTACATATTCATAATATAGTTATGAACTGATTAATACCACATATAACACAGCGATATAATAATCTGGTTTCCTACCTACTGCCGTAAGACAACTCTCAATGTCTCCCTTCATCTCCAGGTCGATAGCTTTGGACACGTCCACCTTGCTGTACCTGGAGTATCTGTCAAACACTTGGAAAAAAGAGAGCCAAAGAGATTGTTAAACACACCGCGTTTGAGGAACAACAGCTTGGCGGGTAACATGGCAACGAGGGGTCGTCAGGGGGTCAGGGGGTCAGCAGGGTCACCTTTGCGGAGATGAAGGGCGCTCCTGGAGGTCAGGATGTCGATGAAGACGGAGGCGTCCGTGCCCTTCCTCTGCTCCCCCGCCGCGTACAGAGCTCTGGCGTCGCTGTCGGCCAGCTCGTCGTTCACTCCCTCCGTCCTCTCGGCCTGCGAGATGCACAGCGACAGTAATAAGAACAGGCAAACATCGCTCTGCCATGTCCCATCTCTTCTCTGTTCTGGCAACGCAGTGGTGGAACGAGCTCCCGGATGACGTCAGGACGGCAGTCGCTCACCGGCTTCCGCAGGAGACTCAAGACCCACCTGTTCAGAGTTCACCTGGACTCTGCATAACCTAGCAATTATGAAACTCATTCTATTACCCTTGCAATTATGAATGCAAAGATCTCAATAGCATTGTACTGTATAGTACTGTATGTCCAAAAATGAGGCTTGTTCAATGGAGCCCAGCATTACCTCAGTGGTTCATTTGGGTAAACCCAACTGCATCACGCAGGTTATTATATTCATATTCCATTATTTGACGACATGGCTGTTGCCATAATACTCATCCATCCAGTCATTATGTCCATAATTCAGTTCAGTTTTTCGACTCTCTCACACAAACCAAATTGCATAAAATGTTATTAGATGTTCAACACACAGATATCACCAGGCCACAAAAAAATGAGGACCAGGCCAAGATATTTCTGTTGTCCTTCTGTGATGTAAAACATCCACGGACTCAAACACGCAGACGTACTTTGCAAAGCGTGAGGAGGGCTTTCTGGAAGTCTCCGCTCGTGTCTGACTTGATATCAGCTTCCAGGTGCTTCTTGTTTTCTGAAACAAAAAGAGAAGTCAGACGGAATGGTTAGGCACCAATTTCACAAAAGCACATTCCTTAGAATAGAAACTAAGGCAATAAAGCTGTTTTTTGGTAATGGTGATAAAATATTTTTGTTATGACTGAATGCCATTGTTCAATAGAAGTTTGAACCGTGTGCTTTGACATATTTATATCTATAATTGATGTATACGTTTTATTAGTACAGTTTAATTGCTTTGCTGTGAATTTGTCATGTATTTGTTTTTGTCTGTGCACACCTTCCATGTAGACTTGTTTGATGGCCTCGATCTCCCGGTTGGTTCTGGAAGCCATGATCTCGATCAGAGTCTCCTCGTCCGTGCCCAGACCCTGGGCCGGGGATGGGAGAGTGAGAAGGGGAGGGATGGGGAGAGGGAGATGAGGAGAGAGAGAGAGAGAGAGAGATGAGAAGGAGAGAGAGAGAGGGACAGAAACGCATGCAAGCCATGCAGGACTCACAGAGGAGCCAAGCCATGGTAAACCCTGACATCACTGGAGCTTCTAATGCGAGATTTCCCTTTGCTTTTTAACTTCCAACACCAGCACGATGATAAAGTGTACTTAAAATGAGATTGTGGTTCCTACTTGTCTCCATGTGTGTGTGTGTGTGTGTGTGTATATTAGATATGTTGAATGTATTATTTTGATGAGTGTGTTCGCTGCAAATGCAAAAAGTGTTCTTTTGTTTCTTTCTAGGTTCAGGGAGTTTCAAGAGCACATTTGAATCAAGTTGAACTGAATTGAAAGCAAACACATAAATCCTCGCTAAAGCTTGGTCAATAGACCATAGAACTTTGTGCGTGTGTGTGTGTGTGTGTGTGTGCGCGTGTGTGTGTGTGTGACTGCGCGCCCGTGTGTCTAGTACCTTCATGGCCAGTTTGAGCTGCTGGGCGTCGTACTGGGCCGGGGTCTTCAGCAGAGCCAGCACCACCACCTCCAGCTCCCCCTTCAACGCTGACTTCAGCGCCGTCTCGAGAGGCTAGCGACGTAACACAGACCGTCCAGTCAAAGTCTTGCTGCGTACGTGTGTGTGTGTGTGTGTGTGTGTGTGTGTGTACTGTATGTACACACATGTTCATAATGGTGGTGGTTATGAACAATACACAGGAAACAAGACGGAAATTAATGACGGTAGCCAAAATTAAAAGCAGGATGGCTTGATATTTTCGTCTACACACAAATCAGACTTTAGATTAACATCTAGTCTTGATTGCAGACGAGAATTTGTTTCTACCAAACATATTCCTCTGGGTGGAATCACAACAACGTGATATGGCTGACCATGGATTGGCAACAAATAACTACGCTGCAAAAACATGGATGTGAAATCAGACTTCACTCTCTCTTTAGAAGAGATCTTGCAAGACTCTTCTACAGTGCTATCTGATATCTGATAGCTAATTGCATTGGAGGTCTAACTGATATATTTGTTAAAATCACCACTCTTAGATGAACCTGGACGAATATCTCCATAACTAAACAGGAAGCTCCACCCCTCACACTTGCAGGTGTCAGGTACAGGCTCTGTGTAGTCTCCCCCCCAGAAGTTTGGCTATAGCTTTGCCAAACTTCTGTCAATAACAAGTTTACGCTCAATAACAAAGACATAACATCTATATGAGTGTGTGTGTGTGTGTGTGTGTGTGTGTGTGTGTTTCTCTCCACACCTTGCCGCTGGCACGCTGGTAGGCTTCCTTGATCTTCTGTCTCTGCTCATTGCTCCTCTTAACCAGAACATCGATGACGGTGTTCTCATCCACACCTGGAAGCTCTCTCGCTGTCTTAGTTAAAGATTCAGTTCTCACTGGTCGTTTTTGTGTACTAGCAATGATCCGTGTTGAACAGCAGGGGGTGCTCTTTGAGTGAAAACCATTAATCTACTTCAAGACTAAATCAGGACTAAATGTTTCCAAACCACTACGTGCTTGTACACGCCCACATTCCACCATTTCAGTCTGGTAGTGTGTGTGTGTATGTACATATGTGTGTGTGTGTGTGTGTGTGTGTGTGTGTGTGTGTGTGTGTCGACATGTGTGTGGGTCTGTATGTATGTGTGTTTGTATACATATTCCAAGGTTTACCCTTGGTCTTGATGGCCTTCTCCAATATCCCTGCATCTCCTTCTGGGCTGAAGTGGGGTGCTGGGGTGACCGTTCCCTCGTTGACCAGAGCCTGATGAGAGATACGGGTGCTGTCTGTTAGTCCCTTACTTTACAGTAACACACTATCAGAGAGACAGCGAGAGAGAAACAGGGAGAGAGAGACAGAGAGAGAGACAGAGAGACAGAGAGAGAGAGAGACAGAGAGAGAGACAGAGAGAGAGAGAGAGAGAGAGACAGAGACAGAGAGAGACAGAGAGAATGGACTCTGTGAGTTCACTTTAAGAAACTATCGAGAGAAAAAAAGTTGAAAAGTCCTGTTTTGTTTGCAGTGAGAATAACTACAGGGAGGTCATTCCATTTGTTTGCATCACCTAATATTTATGTCCTGCATAATTATTCATATTTATGCGGGGATGAATAAAGCCATTCAAGAGAGTTTGTCTGTGCATGTGGGTCCATGGAACGCGTGTGTGTGTGCGTGTATGTGTGCGTGTTTGCTTGCATGGCATACCGTGTGTGTGCGTGTATGCATGCGTGCGTGCGTGCATGCATTCGTGTGTGTGTGTGTGTGTATGTACGGGCTGACCTGCCATGCTATCTGGGTCCTGGTCGATGCGCGTGCTGCGGACGGGGCAGCCCTGCGCACGCCGGGACTCCTCCCTCAGGTCCAGCACGCGAGCGGGACTTGGATTCATCCTCCTCCGGTTCCGTGTCCACGCCTGCCGTGACCAGGATACTTCGCAACTGGCGCCTGGACTGGTGTGTTTGCGTCCTATGCCGACACCAGAGCCGTCGCGTTGGATCACCCAGCGCGAGGATACACCGCGAGCTCCGTCCAACGGACCCTAAAGGATGGGACTGTTAGTGGCGTGTCCGACCAGGACTGACACAAATACGTACTGGTATATAAAGTCAACACGAGTTTCCAATTCATATATGACATGGCATAAGGCCTTTCTCGGTTTTTATCTTTTTGCAGATGTAGGAGAAAGCTGACAAGCTGGCAATTCCCTCAAGGAATGGAATCCCCAAGGAATCCATGCTAACTATTAGCATCTGCTCATGTTAAGAACCAGTGGCAGCAGGTTACAGAAGACAGACAGATAGATAGATAGATAGATAGATAGATAGATAGATGATGCAACACACAACAATGTGTTCCAAAGTATGCCTTTTGATGGGCGTTCAGACGGTTTCCATTGAAACGAAGCAGATAAGAACTCATCCAATGACTCTCACGGCAATATCAATGGACTCACTGACAATTACTCACTACTACTTGCGCCATAAAGGCAACCGACTAAGCGATAAGACAGAGGGAATGAGTATTTGCCAATTGGAACCACAATGTATGCCCACTGGTCTTTGTACTCCTCAAGTGATCCACTTACGGTGATAGGAAACAGCTAATCAATTAAAAGACGCCTCCAGAACAGTATAAGGAAATAAGGGCAAGAAAGAGATAAATCATGACTCAGCTAATCACATCCCTCTGGCTGGAAAGGATTGACGATGATACCAAATATCTCTGGACCTTACCTGTCCTTTTTCGAGTGGTTCTGGGAGCCCAGCCCTGTCTACCTGCTGCTGTCCCGGGACAGGTGTGAGGGGACAGGTGTGAGGGGACAGGTATGAGGGGACAGGTGTGAGGGGACAGTACCGAGTGGAGCAGGAGCCAGAGCTGCAGGTACCGTACCGGCCCCGAGAGCAACCAAACCTTCCACACTATTTAAATATTAACCCCTGCAGGGAGATGGGGTTTCATCAGGGGGTTCTACGTCACACACACACACACACACACACATGCACACATTCACACGCACACACACACACACACACACACACACACACACACACACACACAGACACACACACATGCATACGAACATATACATACACAAACACACATACATACACAAATACATACACACATGCACGCACACACACACACACACACATGCATACATACACACATACACACACACACACACACACACACAGACACACTCACACACAATGCCCAAGGGAAACCTGAGGACTGTGTGTGTGTGTGTGTGTGTGTGTGTGTGTGTGTGTGTGTGTGTGTGTGTGTGTGTGTGTGTGTGTGTGTGTGTGTGTGTGTTTGTGTGTGTGTGCTTGCGTGTGTGTGTGTGAGATAGAGATCGTAACTGGACACATACACAGACATTGACACACTCACAACTCACTGTTTGTTTTTGTTTCTATTGTTTTGAATGGAGACTGTCATCTGTTGAAGAATATGTCGCCTGTATTGCAGTTTTGTTTTGTTACTCTACTTAAACAGCCCCTTTTACTATAGCTTACATTCAATTCTTATATTTTTAACAAATGATTAAGACACAGTTCTGATCATTATATTATCAGGGCAATAAGGGGAAATAGTTGTTAGTGTTGCACATGTGCAGGGGCGGCGCCAGGGATTTTGGAAGTTATTTTACAAAAAACTCATTTAGACATCATTTAGGCCATCATTATATATATGGACCCATATAATACTGTGATACATTTACTATGTGGTTAAATGCGGTTTGCATGGATTTTACAAAAAACTCATTAGACATCATTTAGGCCATCATTATATATATGGACCCATATAATACTGTGATACATTTACTATGTGGTTAAATGCGGTTTGCATGGAGTATCATGCTTAACTGTAATAAGATGTAATAAGATAAGATAAGATAAGATAAGATAAAGAACTTTATTGATCCCGAAGGAAATTCTTGTGCCAGGTTGCATAGCAATAGAATAAAACAATAGAGAAATAAACAGAACAATAAAAATAATAGAACAGATTTACCAATGTACACTAAGTCTAAGTCCTAGGAGAAGAATAAAAATACAGGTAAGATAAGATATTCAGTCAGCAAAAACAATGTGGCAATCATGTAAGTGTAATAAGATGACTTTCACTTTTAAACCTCCCCTGATATTGAATTAACTCTCCTGTGGTGTTCGGGTCAAATCTGACCGATTTACAACTTTAATCAATCATAAATATTGTGTTTTACATTTGATTGCCTCAAGGCCTTATGATACCCTCCACAGTAGGCATTTGAACATATACATGCTGATCACCACTTTCCTTGAATTTTGAGTGGTTTAGTCAACTTGTGGTGCACCTGTGGTGTTCCCGGTCAAAAATGGCCGCCATAGGAAATGAATGGTTAACACTAGATTATGTTGAATTCATGTTGAGTTGAATTCATGTTGATGTTCTGATGTTCTGTGAATGTGGTCTCTGTTTTCTCTCTTTTTACAATAAATGTTAATTTTGGAATACATTTTCAGTGTCTATTCTTTGCATATTCACTGCAGTTATTCATGTTAACCACTAGTTTGAGACATTGTTTACAGCTTAAAAAGGTGTTAAATAAAATTTGGTGATGATTCATGATTTTTGCGTTAATGTAACACCAAAGTAAGGCGGGAGAAACGAACACAATAGAAATGTAATTAGTGATGTTACGTTCACGAACGATCCGATTCTTTTGAACGGCTCTTTGGTACGAACGAAGGGAACCGAGTCGTACTTGGTGAGAGACGTTCTTTTTATCGTTCGTTCACTGGCTGCCCTAAAATCCACTCCCCTTGACGTGAACAGTGAGAAACATCTCCTGTTTTTGTCAAAGCAGCTCAGGGATTTTTCTCTATTTTATTTTACTCCGTTTTTTATAATACTTGAAATATTGTTCAGAAGTAGTTTTACTATTTATAAAAATTTTTGGGGTTTTGTTGTTTGATTTGCACTAAAATCTGTTTTGCACAAAAGTGTATTACACTAGTTTTTTTATTGTGCCAATAAAATGTTTTCTAATATTAAGAGTTGCATGAATTGCATTCAAGGCGAGGCAACTTTATTGACATAACACATACAGAGGGTACATTCAAAGTAGTACATTCACTGACATGAATGATGTATGTAATGCAGATCATTGACATTAAGGTCTGGCAATAGTCAATCATTATCCTTTAATACAGTCAATCATTATCCTGGTGATTATCTGTCAGAAAAACCTCGTAACCCCGCCCCCTGAAAAAAAACACTGCTCTTTTGAACGGCTCTCAGAAAGGAACGGAGCCATAAGATCCGGCTCCCTTCAAAGAGCCGTAATTCCCATCACTAACGTGGACGCAATGTTCATTTCACGCATACATACATAACGTTGCAAAAATAATGAATTAAATGTTCATCATCATCATCATGCCTTCAAACTGGCGCGTCGGCCTGCAGCCCCTCCCAGCAGGCGGCCTGCAGCCCCTCCCAGTAGGCGGCCTGCAGCCCCTCCCAGAAGGCGGCCTGCAGCCCCTCCCAGCCGGCGGTGAGGTGGGGTTTAGAACTGCGCTATAAATAAGATGCTGCTGCCGCTGCGCCGCCCTCAGCCTCCACCCAACAGATTTGCTGCCTCCTCCTCTTCCTCATCACACACACACACGCAGTAAGTAACCGGCAACTCTTATTATGGTACAAAGATCTAAATAAATGCAGTTAAAACAAATAAAAAATCTAAATAGAGGCTCCTACTGCTGTTTTCTTGTTTGGTTGTTGTTTAGTAATATTATGTCGCAGTTTGATACAAAAGTTTTTTTATGTGTGTGTGTGTATGTGTGTGTGTATGTGTGTGTGCGTGTGTCTGTGCGTGTGCGTGTGTCTGTGTGTGTGTGTGTGTGTGTGTCTGGGTGTGTGTGTGTGTGTGTGTGTGTGTGTGTGTGTGTGTGTGTGTGTTGTGTGTGTGTGTGTGTGTCTGTGTGTGTGTGTGTGTGTGTGTGTGTGTGTGTGTGTGTGCGTGTGTGTGTGGGTGTGGTTGGTAGACGTCTGCTGCTCCAGTCTCCAGTCTCCAGTCTAAACCCATTGATTTGGCCGGTAGGCTCTGGGCACTGAAGCGAGTAAAGTCCTTAAGGTCCTAAGTGTAGTCCATAGTTGTGTCAGAACAAGGTGTGTCCAGATCCGGCCTGCCTTACCCCCTGTAAATCAATAGCAAATACAGAGATTATAGAGCAATAACCATATTAGCACCATGCCCAGATGTTATATTCAGACCACGACTTTGTCTCACGGTTGCTATGCTCATAATAATAATAATAATACAAAAACAAATACAGTATCGCATGTGTGATGTCACTTTTAACTTCCCCATACTTTTGCTGGTATTCTTGTGTGAGACCGGGGTTCTACTTTGGACTTTAGTCAGTGATCACAACATTCCAACACACTATGAATGATTGTACTGATCTAATCTCTTCTGTAGGTCCTGTCCAGCAGACCAGCACCATGTCTTTCGTCCAGGCTTTCCTGCAGCAGTCCGTTTATCTGGGCCTGCCCGATGACTCAGTACGTAGCCCTCTGCTTATGTTACGGTTGCCAGGGACCACCCCTTCCCCTTCTACCACCCCTCCACCCACCCATCCCCCCCCACACACCCCCCCACACACACACCCCAAACACACACACACACACCACACACACACACACACACACACACACACACACACACACACACACACACACACACATATTTTCCTCCTCCTTCTCTTCCTGTGGTTGGTGGACGAGGTGGAAAAGTCTACGCGGCCGGGTAGTGGAACCAGAAAGGGATTGTGGAAGAGAGAAGAGGGCGGAGGCTTACGGTACAGAACAGAACAGTATGAGGAACAGATGATCGAGGTGTAAAGAGGGAGCACATTGTAGAATAAAAAAGATCCTCTCTCACATTGACTACTCTGTGTTGGAGAAGTGAAAGAGAGCGAGACCCTACTTAGGCTTGTGTGCTTCTGACTCATCGGAGCAGGAATTAGAGGCCCCTCCCTGAGTTATTCTCACTGCAAACAAAACAGGACTTTTCAACTTTTTTTCTCTCGATAGTTTCTTAAAGTGAACTCACAGAGTCCATTCTCTCTGTCTCTCTCTGTCTCTGTCTCTCTCTCTCTCTCTCTCTCTGTCTCTCTCTCTGTCTCTATCTCTCTCTGTCTCTCTCTCTCTGTCTCTCTCTCGTCCACTGTTGTGTTCCCGTCAGAGAAGACCAAATGGTTTGTTTTGTCATACCACAGATAATCTCCAGGTCATGATGTCATTCTGTTTCCCCTCAACGTAGGTGTTTCTAGGAGTAACATGCCCCGCCCACATTCCACTACCAGGACACATGGAAGGGTGGGGGTGGGAATGTTGGACTAGGATAAGAGTCTGTAGACACTGAATGTGTCTTTGATAAGCACAGCCAATATTACATTAAAAGTTTCACTAACTCTCACCTTCTATCTACGGTTTTAAACAGGGAATAACTAGCACTGAATCTTATGGGCTATACTAGATCCTGGAACAGTTTGCTGACGTGAACTCATGTGTTGGACTCGTGGCATGTCTGAGTTATTCTGTTCAGAAACACTCCTGTAAATACTTTGCGGTTAGCTGCGTGCTATCCATGGGTTCTGTTCTCTAAGGTGAAATAAAATATACATTTTAAACTGCATGAATAATGATAAACAGCTTGTTCCCTGAATGTATTGTGCCTTTTCACACAACTTTGTGTAACACATGTTTAAAAAAACAATAAAACGATTCTAAACCTGCGTTTAAACCAGTGTGCTTCATTTTATACATATATATAATTACTAAAACTATCAATCATCCTATATAATATCATGAAGCTATTATAGAGGAGCTAAAGAATAGCTAAAGTAGCTCTAATATAACTGGACAGGACTTTGGATCAAGTCCTGATGTACTTGTTTGGTTTTATGGTGGAGTCCCAAACCGGACGATGGCAGACGGAACACAAGAGTTGACCATCTGTATTTACAGTGTAATCCAATGACAAACACATAATAAATGCTGGTGGCTCAATACATGGACCACATTTATATCTTTATCAAAGGGCACCTAACACCTAACACTGCATCCCTTACCATGCATAGTGTACTGTGTGTGTTCTATCGAGTGTTATATTCTCGTGGCGTTTGCTGTATTGTTAGTGGCTCAGCACAAGGCCCTGTGGACGAGGAGGTGGACCTCGTTTCGTCACTGGTTCACGGCGGGTCACAGGAAACTCCCCGGACAGGAAGATCATCAAGGTGCACCGCAGATATTCCATGTACTGTGTGCCACGATGACAAATTACTTTTTGTGTTTTAGTTGGCAAAAAGGTTCGCTTGCCGCTAGTGTTGAGGTTGTGTCGTTATGCACGGTCGTAGGCCTGATATAGCCTAACCAAGAGAACCAAGTAACCAAGTTTACTTTATTACTTTATTTGACAGGGACAATGCATATTAATAACATTTGTAACAGTGAAAGAGTTTTCATCTGTAGTTCCCGGGCAGGCAATCGTTGAAAGCACAAACATTAAGAATAGAAAGAAAATTATTGAAGTTATCCATGAATTTATTTAGCATATAACCAATAGTAAATTATAGAATCATCAATCCATCCAATAGTTGAATGAATATGTTGTTGAAACGCATCTTTAAACCATGATTGTCTTGTGTTAAGTCATTATGAAGATGTTTTGCCTGGGTGGGTCCTCATAAGACTGAAGATGAACTTCTGATGAACCAGTGTCCTCCTCCTCCTCCTCCTCCTCCTCTCTCCAGGCGGCGAGGCGGACCCTGCAGGCGTGGAGGGACAGGACCCCAGCGATGACAGGATCTACATCCCCTACGAGTCCGTGGAGCTGTGCATCACTCAGGTGAACACGCAGTTCGATTCCCGGGCTCCGCCTAGCTCGGTGTCGAGGTGTCCCTGAGCAAGAGGGCCTAACCCTAACCGCTCCTGACGTGTTGGTTGTTACCTTCGGCGGATGTTGTGTCGGGGTATGAATGGGTGAATGTGAGGCAACTGTAAAAGCGCTTTGGATAAAAGTGCTATATGAATGCAATCCATTTACCATTTACCAAATATATAAATATATACACATTATTTTCATCCAGCATTTTAGGCCAATCTTGTGACCACAAAACCTTTACTTGTGCCTGACGAAGCGAAGACAGAACACAATGATGGGATTGTTAGAGTTGATGTTTTTCCTCGCCCTTTCTGTCTCTCTCACATGGTCGCCCTGTCTCTCTCACATGGTCGCCCTGTCTCTCTCACATGGTCGCCCTGGGTCTCCCAGAGTTGCTTCAAAGGCTATGCTATAGGATTTACGTATGCTAGGTTGATTATCTCTGTGTTTGTGGATGATGCCAGTAAATGGATTTAATTTATATAGCACTTTTACAGTTGCCTCACATTCACCCAGTGTCATTACACTGACAGGTGGTGTCAAAACCATGCAAGGGTAACAAACCAACACATCAGGAGCAGTTAGGGGTTAGGTGGTGTCTTGCTCAGGGACACCTCGACACTTAGCTAGGAGGGGGAGGAGCCCGGGGATCGAACCAGCAACCTTCCTGGTGCCAGACAACCGCTCTTACCTCCTGAGCTACTGCCGCCCAAAGGAGCTCAGTAGCTCAGTTGACTGCCCGTCTCACCTGGCCCCAGTCAGGCTGACTGGGCTCTGGGGTTGGGTGAGGCTGCACACCGTTGGTGCAATAGGTGATCAATCACACAGGATAAACCAGCTATCACACACACACACACTCAGCAGAGAGAGCTCTAACATGTCAGAGTGTAACACCGGCTCTGGCTGTAACATTTTGCCAACACTCAAATAAACTGGTTTGTTACAACATCTACCCGTATCCTAGTCACCATCTATTCTAAATTCTATTTGTCAGTTCTATTAGGGGACGGCAGTAGCTCAGGAGGTAAGAGCGGTTGTCTGACAACAGGAAGGTTGCTGGTTTGATCCCTGGGCTCGAGGTGTCGAGGTGCCCCTGAGCAAGACACCACCGAACCCTACCTGCTCCTGACTGTTGGTTGTTACCTTGCATGGTTAATGGGTGAATGTTAGGCAACTCTAAAGCGCTTTATGAATGCAATCCATTTGCCATTTTACACCTGGAAAGAAAGAGAAAACGATGATGTCTATAGTGCCTCTTTACTTATCCCAGTCGTGATTTGTGTTCAGGTGCCTGGGAGACGACTACAGGTCTCGGGCGTGGAGGAGTCGACGGTACCTCGCGGGTGGTCCACGCTCCGGTGTCGGCGGCGGCGGCAGCGCCATGTTGGAGGACTGCCGGCAGCGTGCCGGACCTGAGGGAGGAGTCCCGGCGTGCGCAGGTCTGCCCCGTCCGCAAGCACGCGCATCGACCAGGACCCAGATAGCATGGCAGGTCAGCCCGTACATACACACACACACACACACACACACGAATGCATGCACGCACGCACGCACGCATACACACACACACACGGTATGCCATGCAAGCAAACACGCACACATACACCACGAATTACGCACAGCCGTTCATGGACCCACATGCACAGACAAACTCTCTTGAATTGCTTTATTCATCCCCGCATAAATATGAATAATTATGCAGGACATAAATATTAGGTGATGCAAACAAATGGAATGACCTTTCTGTAGTGTGTACAAGTTAATGCGATACAAAAAATTAACCCGTGTGTGTGTAAAGTGTAAATGAGCTCATGTAACCACTGTTGTGTTCCCGTCAGAGAAGACCAAATGGTTTGTTTTGTCATACCACAGATAATCTCCAGGTCATGATGTCATTCTGTTTCCCCTGAACGTAGGTGTTTCTAGGAGTAACATGCCCCGCCCACATTCCACTACCAGGACACATGGAAGGGTGGGGGTGGGAATGTTGGACTAGGATAAGAATCTGTAGACACTGAATGTGTCTTTGATAAGCACAGCCAATATTACATTAAAAGTTTCACTAACTCTCACCTTCTATCTACGGTTTTAAACAGGGAATAACTAGCACTGAATCTTATGGGCTATACTAGATCCTGGAACAGTTTGCTGACGTGAACTCATATGTTGGACTCGTGGCATGTCTGAGTTATTCTGTTCAGAAACACTCCTGTAAATACTTTGCGGTTAGCGGCATGCTATCCATGGGTTCTGTTCTCTAAGGTGAAATAAAATATACATTTTAAACTGCATGAATGAAATGATAAACAGCTTGTTCCCTGAATGTATTGTGCCTTTTCACACAACTTTGTGTAACACATGTTTAAAAAAAACAATAAAACGATTCTAAACCTGCGTTTAAACCAGTGTGCTTCATTTTATACATATATATAATTACTAAAACTATCAATCATCCTTTATAATATCATGACGCTATTATAGAGGAGCTAAAGAATAAGCTAAAGTAGCTCTAATATAACTGGACAGGACTTTGGATCAAGTCCTGATGTACTTGTTTGGTTTTATGGTGGAGTCCCAAACCGGAGGATGGCGTACGGAACACACACAAGTCAAACAGACCACGCATACACACTTGTGAGCGTCCACAAGATTTGACCATCTGTATTTACAGTGTAATCCAATGACAAACACATAATGAATGCTGGTGGCTCAATAATATGGACCACATTTATATCTTATCAAGGGCGCCTATACCTAACACCTAACACTGCATCCCTTACTGTGTGTTCTATCGAGTGTTATATTCTCGTGGCGTTTGCTGTATTGTTAGTGGCGCAGCACAAGGCCCTGTGGACGAGGAGGTGGACCTCGTTTCGTCACTGGTTCACGGCGGGTCACAGGAAACTCCCCGGACAGGAAGATCATCAAGGTGCACCACAGATATTCCATGTACTGTGTGCCACGACGACAAATTACTTTTTGTGTTTTAGTTGGCAAAAAGGTTCGCTTGCCGCTAGTGTTGAAGTTGTGTCGTTATGCACGGTCGTAGGCCTGATATAGCCTAACCAAGAGAACCAAGTAACCAAAGTTTAGTTTATTACTTTATTTGACAGGCACAATGCATATTAATAACATTTCGTAACAGTGAAAGAGTTTTCATCTGTAGTTCCCGGGTAGGCAATCGTTTAAAGCACAAACATTAAGAATAGAAAGAAAATTATTGAAGTTATCCATGAATTTATTTAGCATATAACCAATAGTAAATTATAGAATCATCAATCCATCCAATAGTTGAATGAATATGTTGTTGAAACATATCTTTAAACCATGATTGTCTTGTGTTAAGTCATTATGAAGATGTTTTGCCTGGGTGGGTCCTCATAAGACTGAAGATGAACTTCTGATGAACCAGCATCCTCCTCCTCCTCCTCCTCCTCCTCCTCCTCCTCTCTCCAGGCTGCAAGGCGGACCCTGCAGGCGTGGAGGGACAGGACCCCAGCGATGACAGGATCTACATCCCCTACGAGTCTGTGGAGCTGTGCATCACTCAGGTGAACACGCAGTTCGATTCCCGGGCTCCTCTGCCTAGCTCAGTGTCGAGGTGTCCCTGAGCAAGAGGGCCTAACCCTAACCGCTCCTGACGTATTGGTTGTTACCTTCGGCGGACGATGTGTCGGGGTATGAATGGGTGAATGTGAGGCAACTGTAAAAGCGCTTTGGATAAAAGTGCTATATGAATGCAATCCATTTACCATTTACCAAATATATAAATATATTCACATTATTTTCATCCAGCATTTTAGGCCAATCTTGTGACCACAAAACCTTTACTTGTGCCTGACGAAGCGAAGACACAACACAATGATGGGATTGTTAGAGTTGATGTTTTTCCTCGCCCTTTCTGTCTCTCTCACATGGTCGCCCTGTCTCTCTCACATGGTCGCCCTGTCTCTCTCACATGGTCGCCCTGGGTCTCCCAGAGTTCCCAGGTGCCTAGAAGTTATCTCACCCTGCAGCACCGTGGGCATAGTCTGCTCAAATACACAACACCACGCCCGCTGAGAAGTGTGTGTGTGTGTGTGTGTGTGTGTGTGTGTGTGTGTGTGTGTGTGTGTGTGTGTATGTGTGTGTGTGTGTTAAAACAGGTAGCCAAAGACATGGAGGTCTTGAAGAGCCAACACTTGGAAATGGTCCAAGATCTGGAGCAGAACTATCAGATTGCAGCCCGAGAAAACCAAGTGAGTTGCGCGTGTGCATGTGTTTGCATGTGCATGTGTTGTGTGTGCATGTGTGTTTGTGTATGCATGTGTGCATGTGTGCGTGTGTGTGTGTGTGTGTGTGCATGTGTGTGCATGCATACGTGTGCGATTGTGTCATGGAACATGTCTTTGTTTGAAGAGCAGCCCCCCCCTCCTGAGAATGCGTGTACCTTAACCAGGTCCATACCTGTGTGTGAGCAAACATGGCCTCACGTCTCTCCACACGTGGCGCAAGACGGCAACAGTGGGTGGCTGCTTTGTCTTTCAACAACATCTGCTGATGTTTGCGTCCAGGATTGGGCGGTGCAACAGATCCGGACCCACTACCAGAACAAGATGGACGCTCTGAGGGGAATCCTGGCTCTCTACCAGCAGAAGGTGGAAAGGAAGGACTCAGAGTGGCACGAGAAAGTCCTGGTACGCCACACAGCCAACCCTGGACCCCTGCACTCCCACTGCACACAAGCATCGGTTGCCAGCATGCTGGTGCTTGTGCTTGTGTGTGTCGTCACGATGGTTACCACCACTCCTCCAACAACCACGTCTATCTGGCCTGAGAGAAAGCGAACTGACGATACAGACATTGGTTCAAAACCCTGGAACCATGAACTCACTAAACCGATGTGCTAAACCTCACTTGCATCTTACTATTTGTGCTGACTTAATATGACTCTGTCAAGACTCGCCTGTTCAGAGTTCACCTGAACTCTGCATAGCCCCCCTCCTCCCTCACCCACTCACACTTACCCCAACCAGGGTTCGAATCCCATCCCCACCCCCTCTTGGATAGTACTTAGCATCACGTAGCATCTTATCATATCTATCTTGTGGTTACCAGCAAGGTAACCACAAATTATGAAGTGCTTGAAACTTGTTCTCTTCAAATCTTCATCATCAGTACCGTCGGCGATATATTGTTGTTTCACTCTCTTTGGACAAATGCACTTACTGTAAAGCGCTTGGCAAAAGCCGTAAATGTAAACGTAATTGTAAATTACGTTGTTTTATGGGTTTTTAACTTGTACTTGCATGCTTGTGTGTGGTGTGTCTGACAAGCATCCAAGTTAAACAGGACGAGGAAGCGTGCTTACTGTAAAGATAGCTTTTACTCGTGCGACTGTCTGGGCTTCAGACAAAGGCTCCAAAACACTGACCAGACTTTCGAGCGTTATGTGCTTCCTCTGCCAATCAACCAAAACCGCTAATCTCTGCATGCAGGCCTTGACCGCCCAGAGGGAGCGACTGCTGGAGGAGCAGGGAACGGAGAGGAGGAGGAGCAAGGAGGAGTCTCAGCAGTGGCACAGGGAAAAGGTTAGAGGAACACATACACACACACACACACACACACACACACACACACACACACACACAAACTCGCCAGCTCCCTTGGCACGGTCACCCCCTAGTGTGAGGGGAGGCAATAAATATACACACATACACTCCTCTGATGTTGCTGCTGCTTGTCTCCAGTGTGTGTGTGTGTGGTGTGTGTGTGTGTGTGTGTGTTCCTTGTCACCTTCTTCATACCATCATCATCATCATCTTGTTTTGCTGACTGAATATATTACCTATATTTTTATATTTCTATTAGGCTTAGACTCACTATAAATGTGTACATTTGTTATTTTATTTTTATTATTCTATGGTTTATCTCTTGTTTATTACTCTATTGCGATGCAACCTCTGGCACAAGAATTTCCTTTGGGGTTAATAAAGTTTTATCTTATCTTATCTTATCTTATCTTATCTTATCATCATTATCATCATCACCATCATCATCATCACGAAATATTCTTGTGTTCCTTTTCTTGCCAGAGCAAAATGCTTGAGCTCTTCACCAGCCGACTAGACCTCCTCCACAGCCATCAGGTCTCCAGTGAGCCTATTAAGTACAGTATAGTCTAGTCTAATCTAGTAAACCATCGGGTGTGTCTTTGTGTTGTGTCTTTGTGTGTGTTGGTGTGTGTGGGTGACCATGCGGACCTACAGCCCTCCAGGAGCTGCAGATGGCCAGGCAGGAGGTTGGAAAGGTCCAAGAGATGCTGACCGCATCGCAGGAGGAGAGACAGGAAGCCCCCGAGGAAGGTGACACCCTGGAGAACAATGAACCGTCCGAACACCCAGGGGTAGGTCAAGGCCTCAGTTTGTATTCTACAATAGAACTATATTTAGAACTTTATTTAGCCCGAAGGAAATTCTTGTGCCAGGTTACATAGCGATACATAACGGATTCACAAATGTACAGTTAAAATATACAAATATGGAGGCAAGATAAGATATTCCGATGGCCACATGATGATGAGAGGAGATGAGAGGTAGTGTTATAGATAGTATTTATAGACAACATAATAACAATAATATAGCACATGATAGAGTATTGCACATAGTACATGATGTTGGACAGTAATATTGGACAGTAATACTACTACTGTATTTCATAATGTATCCAGAGAAAAATAGCCCAACAACACATTTACATTGTTCCAACTTTTCAATTTAAATCTTGAAAAAAAACATGTTTTGTCAAAGTTGTCTAAAAACAATCAGCAGGCCTGCAGTGAGAAAGACCTGCCACTAGAGGGGGCCAAAGCCCGCCTGGAGGAGCTGAAGGAGAGCCTGTACCAGAGAGAGAGAGAGATCACTGAGCTGCTGGGGACCGATGGAGTCCCCGTCCCCACGCCACCCTGCCCTGTCCTGCTCCCCGTGGTCATACAGAAGGTTTCATCCGCTAACTCGATTATTTTAAATATACTACTTTTATACTGATACAGTACTGATACAGAAAGGTGACCTCAATGGTGACCCATATGTGCTTCCCAGGCCCATGACATCTGTCTTACAGTCCCAGAGGCCAGAGCCCGGCTGGAGCAGATGATTGAGGAGAATCGAGCCTCTCTGCTCCAAGCCAGAGAGGACCTGGAGCGTCTTAAGACGACCTCAGAGGAGCCACAAAGTCCCACCGAAGAAGAGGCCGCCGGCCCCACCGAGTCAGAGACTTAACCTCACCGTCTTGACTCCTGAATTGTGCTTTATTGACTCACATTCACTTGATTTGAAGAATCCTCAGAGTCACTGAGGATTGCAACGATAACACACAGTAATAATAATGGCAAAGTTACAAGGTGCTTGTACAAGTAAGAGTAAAATACAAATAAAATGAAAAGAAATCTAAAAACATAAGGGCAACATGATACAGATACACCAATAGCCAGTGATCCCGAAGACACAATTATGGACAATCAACAAACATAGGAGCAGCACAATAGATTGGGTGCACCAAAACTGCTGTCATTAGGAGATTAATAAAAAGCCTTTTTAGGAAAGTGAGTTTTAAAAACCCAAAGAGAGAGACAGCTTAAAAACGAGCTACTTGCATCGGTGCTGTGTGTCATCTGCAAACAGAAACGAGGATCATATAGCATGCTGTTGTTGTTTTTTACCCTAGTCTGTCTGTGTTGGAAGACACTGTGAGAGAGGCTGAGGTCGTTCAGATGTCCCTGAACTACATGAGAACCGGACGCATCCCTGTTAACAGTGGTAAGACTTAAACACAATTCCACAATACCTCATTCACTTGATATCTGAATGCATGCAAAGACAGACAGACAGACAGACAGACAGACAGACAGACAGACAGCATCATCCTTGATACTCATCTCTGGTCATTGCTACTAGACTGCAATGCGGTGGAGACGGAGTTAGAGGACATGTTGGGGAAGGAAGGCGACCAGACGTCGGAGGGCGTGACCGCCGTGGGTCAGCAGCTGCTGGTGCTGCAGGACCAGGTGAGTGGAAACATCTACATGGTACCACGCACCTGCTGGTTCGCCGTGGACAGCAATAGACAAGTTGTACAATTTGCTTTGGATAAAAACACGACTATATAATCGCTTTATACAACTTAATGTGCTGAAGTTAATGTTGTGGCATCTTCTGTCCTCAGTTGAAGGGAGATGAGGGAAGAGAAAAAGAAGATCATAGAGAACTACACGTCAGAGAGAACCCTCCGGAAGAAGTTCTACAACATGGTGGAGGACATGAAAGGTAGAACACTGAGAGACTCATCCCTGTAGCTAATTAAACCAAAGAAACTCTTGGGTGACAATATTTGGTGACATTGGATCCTTTCTCTCTCTAAGATCAGTTTATTGAAGGTCTTTTTAAGCAATCAACACTTAAATAACAAAAACCCTGAACAGGTAAGATCCGGGTGTTCTGCCGGATCCGCCCGGTGAACCGGAGCGAGATGGCGCAGGGTTGGGGTCATCGGTGGTGGACAGGCTGGACGACTACTCCGTCGCCGTGGAGGACACCCCGGGGCCTGAGGGAGTTCCAGTTTGACAAGGTGTTCAGCGCCCACAGCTCTCAGGAGGAGGTGTTCCAGGACACCCACAGGTGGGTCGGGTGCTCCCCAGTAGGGGTGCCCGTGTCTAGGGTTGGATCTGATTGACAAAATTCGGGTGCAAAAGTTTCTGAATCCTCAATCCATCAATCCAACCCAGCTGATTGTGTATCTTTTTTTCCTGCATTGCTGTGGTCGTCATGGGAATTCACTCCATGTGTGCATATCTCTTGCAGACTCATCCAGTCGGCCATCGACGGCTTCAACGTGTGCATCTTTGCGTACGGCCAGACAGGTTCCGGGAAGACCTTCACCATGGTGGGAGACAAAGAGCACAGGAACCCCGGCATCATGCCGCGGGCGTTCACCGCCATGTTCGACATCGTACAGAACAACAGCACCAGGTTCGACTGCAAGGTACCACCAGGAACCTCACCAGATTCAGCCCGTAAAGAATCGTATCTGAAGGAAATGGCGCCACCTTGTGCTCCAAAGTGTAGAAACAAGATATAAAAGGAGACAATGAAAGATAGTTTGGTTTTGGCATCCCGTTAAAAGTTGAACTTGTCCTATCTTCCCCTGTTAATTCATCCTGTCTCCACTCTACCGCAACAATGAAAGCGGAACTTGAAACGGAATCTGTCCATCCTTATCTCGTCTGTCTGATCCAGGTCTCCGCCTACATGCTGGAGTTGTACAACGACCAAGCTGCAAGGACCTGCTGGCGGGCCAGGCCGGGGACGGCGCCTCCGCCACGCAGACCCAGTCCCAGTCCTCCCAGCCCCACGGCCCCGGCCCGGCGGGTGGAGATCAAGAGGAACAAGAAGGGGGTGGTGTTTGCCCAGGGGGCGGAGACCAGGCAGGCGTCCAGCGCCCAGGAGCTGCTAGCGCTGTTCCAGCAGGCCTGCGCCAACAGGCACATCGCCTCCACCAGTGAGTAGTCGGGGGGGGTTTTGACAGGCCTTCATTGGTATGGGGTTGTGTTTTAAGGGTCATTTCACAGTCAGTGTGTTGAGGCGACAGCCAGCACACATTGTTACTGGGCTTGGGACTTCCACTTGGGTCACTACATGTGTGGTACTGTGAGCTACTAAAAATAGTGTGACTTCTAGGTTGTCTTCTGGCAAGCATATCTCATGTAACCATGACAATGGTCTCATGAAAGGCAGAAAGACTATCATCTTAATTCCTCAAACATCAAGACGACATATTTGACCTCAATGTGCAATCAAAAACTTGAAGATGGACAAAAATGTTGTCAACCTCATGATCTATCTATCTAAGGCAAAGGTCTTCGATGGATGGGGTTTATTTCATTCATACAAATAACTTGAAGTTGTCCCCCCAAGTCCACCTTGAGATACCACAGTGTGTCTCTGTATCTAATTGCAGTACTGGTAAACACAGAGGGCAGAATGGCGCACTTTGTCCATTTGTGTTCCCCGTAGAGATGAACTCGGCGAGCTCCCGCTCCCACCTCATTATGGGTATCATGGTGGAGAGCCGGAATTTGACCAATGGCAGCGTGAGCTGTGGGAAGCTGAGTCTGGTGGACTTGGCGGGCAGTGAGAGGGCGGCTAAGACCGGTGCCAAGGACCACAAAGCTCAGGTGGATGAGACGGTCATTGTTCGTTTTGTTCTTGTCTCACTTCTTGTCCACGTCAATGTGTCGTTTGTGGTGTCATCTCTACTCTCCATTTCCACTCTGCTTGCTCCTCCTCCCCCTCCTCCTTCTCCTCCTCACCTCCACCTTCACCTTCACCTCCTCCCTCCTCTCAACCTCCTCTCACCCTCCCTCCCTCACCTCCTCCCGGCCTCCTCTCCTCCTCTCACCTCCTCTCCACCTCCCTTCTCACCCTCCATCTCACCCTCCTCTCCTCCCTACCTTGCATCTCACCCCTCCCTTCCTCCTCTCCATCCCCTCACCTTCCCTCACCCTCCCTCTCCATCCCTCACCCCACCCCTCCTCTCCTCCCCTCACCTCCTATCACCACCTTCACCTCCTCCCTTCCTCCTCCCTTCACCCTCCTCCTCCTTCCCCTCCCCTCCCCTTCACCTTCACCTCTCCTCCTCCTCTCCTGCTCCTCTCCTCTCCTCTCCTCACCCCTTCCTCCCCCCCCTCCCCCCTCTCCTCTCTCTCCACAGGAAGCTAACTCCATCAACAAGTCCCTGAGTGCCCTGGGTGATGTGATATCAGCGCTGTCCTCTGAACTGCCTCACGTTTCCGTACAGGAACCAGCAAACTTCACCAGGTACCACTGGGGTTCCACGTTCACACCCAACAACCACCCCATCAGTACACGAACCATGACCGGCTTGTATATTTATGTTGTGTTTCTGTCCTGCAGGCCATGGTGTGTTGGTGTTGTGTTCTGTCCTGCAGGCCATGTGTGTTTGGTCTGTGTTCTGGTCTGGCAGGTATTCATTGCAGGACCTCGCTGGGTGGTAATGCCAAAACGCTAATGATCGTCAACATTTCTCCGTCTGACTGCAACATGGACGAGACGCTTACCTCCCTAATGTAAGAGATGGGAGAGAAGGATAGGAGGAAGGATAATCGATGAGAGAGTGTGTTTGCCCGCGTATGAGAGAGAGCAAGCGAGAGAGAGAGAGAGAGAGAGAGAGAGAGAGAGAGAGGTAATAAATGCCGACACTGCTGACAATGTTCGACTTCCTCCAGTTATGCGACGCGGGTCAAGGCCATCACCAACCACGCTCAGAGGAACCTGGAGAGCAAAGAAATTGCACAACTCAAAGAGGTGAGGCTCCGGGCTGGAGAACTACAGACCGGACCCTGGCCAACGAGGTCTCAGGGTACTGGGTGCTAGTTAATACAAGTTAATATTCAAAGACACATTATGCATCGCAGTATGTTACATCACAAAGCCTGATTAAACTAACATAGAACACACAGCAAGCCGTCACAGCAGGAGGGATATAAAGCGCTGTGAACTCCCAATTATATTTCATAAAAGGTTGTTTCTGTCCTGTTGCTAGGTGATCATGAAGCTGAAGTCAGGACAGGGAGTGGAGGAAGAGGACGGGTGAACTCTTCCTCAGGAGTTTCTATTTCTCTATTTCTCAGTTTCTATTCTATCATTTGTTGATTATGGCATTGACCTGTTTATTCTGGAATGTGTATTATTATTTATTATTATTATTATTATTATTATTATTATTATTATAATTATTATTATTATTATGGACCAATTGCTGATATTTGCATGAATGACATTATGGTATTACTACATTATTATTATTTATTATCAATAGAAGTAAATAGACTTGATACACTTAATATTATCTGTACTATACTGGTACATGACTGCACTATACTACCGACTGTATCTTACTAAGTGTGTTTTTATAATACACTTCTTCTTAAGAATTCAATTAAGAAGAAGTTCTTAACCTATAGGATGACTTAGGATTTCAACCACACACACAATATTTGCCATACTGTTAATAGTGTTTTTAGCAACAGCGCCCTTAGCTGGTTTCTCCAGAACACAAACATCCAGTTTGTGCAGAACCAAGAGATTCAAGATTCCTTTATTGCCGTAGCCGTTCTGAAGAGGTTCTGATGTTCGTTATGCGGGGTCCTTTTGGGTCCCAGGGAGCGAGGGGGGAACCGAGGGCCGGGTAATCCAGGGCATCGCGTGCGGTATGTCAATGGGGGTTTCATCTCGGGCCCAAGTTCTGGAATGAGGCCGCCCCTCCTCGATCCGGGGCCCCCTGTAGGTCAGGCTGAGTAATCGCAACGTCAGCGGGTCTGGTGGATGATAGGGGCCACTTCTATTGGCCCCAGTGCATCAGCATTCATCATTCACTCTGAGGCCTCTTTGGGAACGCACTGGTGTGTGTGTGTGTGTGTGTGTGTGTGTGTGTGTGTGTGTGGTGTGTGTGTGTGTGTGTGGTGTGTGATGGAAACACACAGCTCTGTACATCTTGTACACTCACAGACACGCAACTGGTCTGGGCTTGTTGCTGGGAACTCGACTAAATTTAGAGTTGGACAATGGCTGGCATGGGGGAAGTGTGTGTGTGTGTGTTGTTGTTGTTGTTGTTGTTGTTGTTGTTGTTGTTGTACGCTGTTGTACAGTCTCAGAGCAGAGGCACAGTGCGATGAACAGTAGGGGACCACTGCCATATTCTGGAAGTCGCAATGTTTATGCTCGCGGTGCGTTTTTGCGTTGGCTAGCTAGCGGGCCCTGCTGATATCATGGCTCCCTATAGCGCGCGCTCATTAGACCAAATTAGCGCCGTGAGCGACTCCTAGCTTAGCGTGCAGCGTTTCAGCCACATCAGAGGCCGCCGAGCGCACGGTCCCAGTGATTTGTTATTCTTTAATAACCTCCTTAGTTTAAATTGTACCATGAGCTCCGTGGAGCAGCGATAACCCAGAGACAAAAGGGCCCAGCCTGGACCGGACCGGCCGATCACGGATGATGGGGCTGATTAGGGGGGCAGGGGCGGGTGTCCTCCTCCAGAGCTGTTTGGTTAATTAATCACACACACATGTGCGCGGGCACACACACACATACACACACACACACACACACACACACACACTCTCACACAACTACACAGGCATAATGTACCTGTATGGTGATCCATAGGTATCAATTGACCACACACACACTAAAGTGTTAAAAAAACGAAAGTGTTTAAAAGTTGCAAGTTTGACAAAAATGACAATGACATGTAATTTAAAAAAAATTTACAATTGCAAATTATATTCATATAATTGATTTTAATACAAGTAAGATCACATTCTGTCAGTTCTGTTTGGATATAAAAATGTGTTTTGTCACTTGTTGAGAGGTATCACTGTTGTATGTGTTGGAGCAAAATGGTCATGGAACAAAATGGTGGCCAACAGCAAAAAATAAACCACTATAATGCTGACATGATTCTGGTTAATATATCTAAACATGGCTCCCAGCTGTAATGCAACGTAAGGACTGGTGACCTTCATGAGAGACACAGGAGAACAGGACCGGGCTTCCCAGCGTTCTAGAACCTGGAGGAGAGGCTGATGAGGTACGGCCGTGGCTTCATGGTCAGACCGAACTCGGCGCTGAGGTCCAGCTCCTGGCCGGGGACGTTCTGGATGCGCAGGCCGTGGAGCAGCGTCGCCAGGAACACAAACATCTCCAGCCGGGCGAAGCCGTCTCCAAGGCAGCGCCTCTTCCCCATGCCGAAGATGAGGACCTTCTCCGTCAGCTCTTTGTTGAGACGCCCAGAGCGGTCCAGGAAGCGTTCGGGGCGGAAGGCATCTGGGTCGCCCCAAAGATCTCTGGGGACCAGGACATAGAGGGAGGGTGTGGACATCATAAGATCAATCATCAAATCCTTCAACAATCAATAGATATCAAATAAAAAGGCTTTTTGTGGGGCGGCAGTAGCTCAGGAAATAAGAGCGGTTGTCTGGCTACTGAAAGGTTGATGGTTCGATCCCCGGGCTGTGTCGAGGTGTCCCTGAGCAAGACACCACCTAACCCTAACTGCTCCTGACGTGTTGGTTGTTACCTTGCATGGTTGGCACCGCCGTCGGTGTATGAATGGGTGAATGTGAGGCGATACTGTAAAGCTCTTTGGATAAAAGCGCGATATATAAATGCAATCCATTTACCATTTAAGGATGATACTTCTACTCACATGTCGTGGTTGACTTGATGCTGGTTGATGAAGACGCAGGTGTCTTTGGGGATGAAGTATCCGTTCAGCGTGATGTTTGTTGTTGTGCTGCAACAACACACGGGACAGGAGAGGCCCTTTGAATATCACCCTCACTTCATAGATTCACTTTATAGATTCACTTTATAGATTCTCGTATTCCGATTACGAGTTGTCTCACCAGTGGGGGATGGTGAGCGGCACGTAGGAGGCGTGACGGAACACTTCGTACAGGAAGGCTTCTGTGAAGGGCATCTTGGGCTTATCGGCGAACCTGGGAACTCTGGCCGGACCGATGTGTTCATCTAAATAATAAAGAAAGAGGCATAATGCGGAGGGTGGATACCAGTAGCAGTCATGTTGATTAAAACATTGATCCAATAGAAATCCAATTTGTGCTCTTGTCTCTGTGAACCAGCGAACGTATGAGAGAGAATATCTATGTATTTGATTGCAATATTGCAGTTTTTTTTACACATTTCTTTCTTGTAGAATATCTGTAAGTGTAGAGACATTTCTTTACCACTTGCTTTGGCAATGTGTGATATGTTTCCCATGCCAATAAAGCTCTTTGAATTGAATCGAATTGAAATTGAGAGAGAGAGAGAGAGAGAGACTTCTGAACCCAGTCCTCAGCACCGGTACAAAGAGTTTCCTCAGCAAGCCAAGCGGCTATTCAGGGCTACGCTATCGTGCGTCTGAATGCCATTCCTGAGTCACACTTCTGAGAGAGGCTGCCCACGTGAATGGAGAATGTGAAACCATGTGTGTGTGTATTGATGATTGCGTGTCACCGCCTTTGTGTCCGCCCCGAACCGCTCTCTCTCTCTCTCTCTCTCTCTCTCTCTCTCTCTCTCTCTCTCTCTCTCTCTCTCTCTTCACTCTCTTTCACTCCTTCTTCCTCAGGGAGAACGGGGGGAGAACACCCGT